>LBNU01005371.1:57919-70949 GCA_014162995.1 Artemisia annua | reverse complement strand
GCTAAAATTACCCTAACGAGTGTTTCTCTCAGTTTTATTACACAGTTACTATCGAAAAAGCAAAAATCAATCATAATGGTATCCTATGAGGTATCATTAATCTACCCTTATTTACCCCCTTACACTTAAGTTGAACATTGTCCCCAATGTTCGAAAATAAGGAATTTAAAAGATAAAAAGGTTAAAAGAATAAAATCGGATACTCCCCTGAGTCGTTCTTTATGCAAGTGAAGTAACATGGTTAGATCCTCCTCCAAGAAGATGAACTATCAAAGCTTCCCTTCCAGTATATGCATCATCTTCTTGTCTTAAATAACCTATTAAAATGGAAATACTACAAGAAACCTCGCGTAAAATCGGCGGCATTATTCATATATATATAGGCGTTATCCTAGAAAGCAAGTAAGATAGAATGCTTGTGGAATGAATTTTCTACAGGTTTCCTGGAATTTATAAGATGAGATTTTAACAAACATACAAGTTCCATTAGAAAACTTAATCAACAAATAAATTCCAGAATTTTACACCTGACGTCTACAGGTATTAACCCCTGACGCCGTCAGAGTGGTCTGACAGAAAGTTTTGGTTGTGTTTCCGGAAAATTTCTTGGAAAACCTATGTCTTAATCCCTGGAAATTCTGCAGAAAATCATTATGACTCGATACAAGCATTTGACTCTAACAATATCGGGTATTCGGTAACATCCTAAATCCTAGTGGGTCTCTTTTTATCAAGTTGTAGTAGGCTCTGCTCATGATGTTTATGGGGGATTTAGGGTCTATGTACGCTTTCCATGAATGAAGATGCCCTATGTTGCATGGTATGTTGAGGTTAGATGGGTCACCTGCTTTGATAATTGGATTATCTAGGAAGTATGGTGTCTCGGGGCTATCAAACAAGTCCTTATGGTATTCCTTCTCTTCGCTAGTGGGCCACCTATTGAAGTATTCAACTTCACTTTCTACGTCATCTACCTCCTTTTTCTCACTCGCCTCAGATTCTACGACCTCAACCTTAGGGTCACTATCATTCTTATTTTCATCATCCTCTTCCCTAATAATTGGCTTAATAGTGACAACGTTGACAAAGTGGACATTCTTGGATAATGACGGGTCCTTAGTGGGAGGTCCGCTAGTTGTGCTTCTAGTGTCCTTATTCGAGGGTGTCAACACTTGGTTGGTGAGGGCTTTCAACAAGTTGTCGATTTTATTGGTCATCTCGCTTTGTTGTTGTTTGAAATTGGCTTCAAACCTAGACAATCGAGCTTCTTGAGATGCCATAAAATCGGACATCAATCCTTCAAAATCGTAGGAAGGATTGTTGTTGGAGTTGCGGTTAAGGGGTGCACCGCTTGATTGGAAACGGTTAGGTGGGTTGGAAGAGTTGCCTTGAGGTTGTTTCCACCTAAAGTTCGGGTGACTTCTCCAAGAGGGGTTGTATGAGTCACCGTATGTGTTTTGCTCGGGCTTG
The DNA here is from genome assembly GCA_014162995.1 of Artemisia annua. NCBI lineage: Eukaryota > Viridiplantae > Streptophyta > Magnoliopsida > Asterales > Asteraceae > Artemisia > Artemisia annua. The sequence continues at coordinate 69,479 of LBNU01005371.1, read as the reverse complement.
AAAGTGTACCACTTATCTCCCGCTCCGTCGGTACGCGATGACGCGTAGTCCGCAAAAGCTTGTTCGGGGAGTTCCTTGCAATCGCGAGTGTCGTGGGGAACTCTACACAATTCACAAGAAGAAGTGATTTTGTTCACTTGGCTTGAAGGTTTAGGAGCTTCGTAGGATTTCATTAGATACTTGACTTGGTCTTCAAGTTCCATGATCCTACGGTCGGAAGTGCTTGAGTTGTTCGAAGGCAAGGATATTGCCTTGACCATTTTGTTCAAATCACGGGGATCGTTCCAACTTTCGTTGTCATAGAGAGCAAGTTCTTCTATGAGTTCCCATGATTCCTCCGCACTTTTATCACGTAGCTTACCACCGGCCGCTTGGTCAATGGTTCGCTTTGTGGAGGGGTTGATGTGGTCATAGAATATTTGGACTTGGAGCCAAAGTTCTATGCCGTGGTGAGGGACTTTGTGAAGTAGGTCTTTGAATCGGCTCCATGCCTCATAAAGGGTTTCGCCTTGATGTTGTTGGAACATCAAGATGTCGCTCCTAAGTTTGCTAGTTCTCCCCGGTGGGAAAAATTGGGCAAGGAAGAGGGTGGTTAGGTCGTCCCAAGTGGTGATGGATCCTGCGGGTAAGCGCTCAAGCCATTGACTAGCTTGGTCACGTAGAGAGAATTGGAATAGGCGTAGTCGGGTGGCCTCTCGGGTGTCAACACTAAGGTCTATGGAATCTACGATTTTGAGGAAGTCCTTAAGGTGTTGATTTGGGTCTTCGGAACGAAGCCCATGGAATGCGCATCCGCTTTGCACCAACCGGATGGTGTCGGATCTCAAGGGTGTCACATTGGCTCCTTGGTTGAGCTCAATGGTGTTTCGATAGCCTTGATGGCTAGGTCGGGAGTACTCTCCTAAAGTGCGGGCTCTAGGAGGTGGGTTGGGAAAGTTTTGGTTGTTTGGGTCGAGAAGATTACCACCTTCCATGATGTCGGATGGTAATGGTTACGAACAAAAACACGAAGAAAAAGATAGACTAAAGAGATCCTAGAAAAATAAAATAAAATCTCACTAGAAAGGAGTCTAGTGAGTAGACCTAATTAAAAATAAAAATTAACCTAAACAATAACTATTCCCCGGCAGCGGCGCCAAAAACTTGATGCGCGTGGGATTGCTTACGCACTTTGTTTTACCTCTTAAGGGATCTCAAGAGGCTTACAATCCCCACCAGGCAGTGTACCTGACCGATGTAGTATAGTGTAGTGGCAAGTACCGGGGGATTGATCGTTCTCTCACAGGGAATAGTGTTCGTTAGGTTAAAGACTACTCTAATTAAGGTCTAAGGGTGGAGGATGATTATTTTTGTATTTTTATGTTTTTATTAAAGCAGTAAAATCTCGGTTTTGAAGGAGTGGACGGAATTAGTTGCTAGTCAACTAACCCAAGTTATCTACTTATGCGAATTAAATTAAAGTTTTGAGAAAACAATGGTGGGGAAAGTAGTGTTTACTTAGATTTCATTACTCCCTAACTATCTTTTACCATGTAATTAGCATGTTGAGTTTGCGTGGATGACGGGTGTATTCCTAACAAGTCGTAGGGAGTGCGTTCAATTCCCTAACTCTATAAGCTCCTACCTCACTCTATGACGATACGTCAAGTATCCTATCACAAGCTCACCGATAGCAACCTACGCATGAAATACTACCTTAAAATCGATTAACGCACATACGATTCATGTTTCCTAAGACATTCAAGCTTGTTACCGTATAGGAGGTTAGCCAGTTTTCTTAAGTCTAATGTAGATGAAACATTCATCCAAATCACAATCACAACATACACATCACATGATAATCAATAGTTAGGTTTCATTAGATCTAAGCAAACACAAGTTAATTTAGCCTAGCATGTTAAAGGAAAGAAAAGCACAAACATAAATCATACAACACATAGACATATTGTATGGATTGAATGAAGACTTATCTTAGATTAAACATGCAAGTTAGAGGGGTAAAAGTACCCTCTAAGGTCTGTAATACGCGAGCTAGGGTTTAACCCTTAAGTTCTCCACCAAGTTCCTCCTTTAAAACAATAAAATTCGTCCTATATATATAGATAATACGGGCTGANGGTCTGTAATACGCGAGCTAGGGTTTAACCCTTAAGTTCTCCACCAAGTTCCTCTCTTTTAAAACAATAAAATTCGTCCTATATATATAGAAAATACGGGTTGACGGCGTCAGCCCAAGGTGTGACGCCGTCACGACGACGATTAGGGTTTTGTGATGGCCTTCTTGACGTCGTCACGCCGCCTTGTTCCAGATCTGACGGCCTTCCCTGACGCCGTCACCAGACTAGGCCAAAAACTCTCTGGCCCATCATGAGTAACTTCCAATTTCTTCACTTCATTTGTTCCTGACATCGTTACGTTGAAGTTTGTGACGCCGTCACCTTCTGTGCACTTTAGGGTCTTTTGAGATTTTGTTGTTTTCCGCACTTTTTCACTCCGAAAACGCCTGAAAATGCTTCTTTTTTGATTTTCTCCTCAAAAGTACCTAAAATGAGAAAAGAAACGACTTTGGGTGAAATCCGATCAAATAATATACGAATTAGGACTCAAACTGACCCCTAAAAACGTAACATTTTTCGTCTCATCAGAAACTCTTCAACAGAGTCCTTGAGGTTGAAGTAGTGGACTGTTGTTCAGTGTGCATATCAAAAACTTCATCAGTGACCCCACGAAACAAGGCATTGGTTGCCTTCTTCAAGAACATTACCATTTTTCGGCTAGTGAGAGGAATAGAGTCATCTTTCTCATCCACGGAGTCAGAGGGTTCAGTCTCAGGTTGTGCTTCCTCGGCTTTGTGGGATGGAGACTGAGGAGTTGGTTCAGTGGGTTCAATGGTTTGATCATTAGTCTCCATATCATCCCCAGCTTCAAAAGTTTCCTCTTCACTGCACTTGCTCATATCATCATCAGAATCAAGAATAGCCTGAAAGGTAGCCATAGAATCAATCTGCAACAGGGGTTTATCCAGCTCCTCTTCCTGAGAAGATTTGCCTTCGTTATGGTTAGGGCCTGACCCCTCAATTCCAGTGGATTGGGTTTTATCCACCTAGTCTTTAGGGTCAGTCCCTGAGGAATGCGCAAGTCCATGGAGGGTTGATGGTTCCATATCAGTGGGTGGTTTGTATCCCCCCGAGTCTTTGTCCCCAGTTGTCCCTTCAGACACTGATGGGTGTTTCTCAGTGTCATCATGGGGAGCGGTGAAAGGCGCTTCCCTACTAGCGGGTTGTATGTTTCCCTCTAGATCTTGGGAAGTAGTAGTTGGGACCAAGGGCACTGACTGTGATGTATCAGTGTCCTTCGTTGTCACCGGGGGTGTTGGAGCCTGGCCTTTGGGTGTCTTATCAGTCTGGGGCTTTTTGCACCTTTTAGGCTGTGTTCCTGAAGCCTTAGGGCCCTGTGCCTTTGGGTTGGTTTTTGGCACAATCTTAGACTTCCCTGACCCCTTAACAGGGCGAGGTGGAGACACTGAGTCCCTCAGGTTGTTTACAGCAACCATATGGTCCTCAATTCAATGTTAGAGACTGAGGATGGGTCCTTTGNTGAAGCCTTAGGGCCCTGTGCCTTTGGGTTGGTTTTTGGCACAATCTTAGACTTCCCTGACCCCTTAACAGGGCGAGGTGGAGACACTGAGTCCCTCAGGTTGTTTACAGCAACCATATGGTCCTCAATTCAATGTTAGAGACTGAGGATGGGTCCTTTGAAAAGTTTTGCGAACTCAGGATGGCAGGTAAAGAGCCAAGGTAAAAATCCTGAGTGTAATCACAACCCAATAACCTTTGTTGAGCGCATGAAAGGAATCTAGGGTAGGAAACATAATCCAACCTAGAGTCCTTCGGTAGCTTGGTTACAAGATCACTGTAAATGATCTCTCCAATGTCGACATTGACTCCCGTCATCAAGCAGTACGACATCGTCAGCTGCATAGAATTAATCTGTTCAGTAGATGAGTGATTCCCACCGAGGACCTGAATCACAAAAGTGATTAGGAGCCTCCAAGCCGCGGGAAATTAATTCTTGGTGACAGGGGTCTTGTCCAAGTTATCAGGTTTCAAGGCAATTCGTTTCAGCCCTGTTTTTATCACATCAGGGTGCGGGGCTTCAACATAAATCCCATTGTTATAATCGAGCCCTGTTAAGGAGCAAAAAGTTTGAAAATCAAGTGTAAATCTTTTTGTCCCATTTAAAACCGAGAAACTGATAAGGTATTCCCTGAGAGGTCGTTGTTCATCCTTATCAGTGGGAGGTGACGGGTCAAAGGCCACAGCAGTTGCCCACAACTCCCTGAGGTAGTTGTGGTACTGAAAATAGGGTGTAGAGGTGAAGCCATGTTTCAAAGGGCAATTGTAAAGAAATTTAACAATGTCTTTGTAGGCAGGAATATTTGAAGGATATGAAAAATTGCCCAAGACATTGTTGGTTTTGAAATTCACGTCACCCGGAGTCAAAGGTGCCCATTGAGGTGCAACTTGTATTCCTTGGTGTGTTGCCATTTTTTAGTCAATAAAGATTTTGAAAAAGGTTTAATGGCAGATATAGATTACCAGATGGTCACAAGTTGGATCCAACAAGATCGCTGGCGTGAAGTAATCTATATGTTGTTAAGGAGATGATAGAAAGAGGTATATCTTCGCTAACAAACTGCTTAACCAAGAAAAGTTTTGAAAATCACTTTTGAAAACACACAACTTTGCTTGATAAAAAATTTTAGCAGAGTTTCTTTTAAGATTTGTGTGTGTGTTTTTTTATTGTTGTGAATGGGGTATTTATATAGAGTGGTGATTTGAGGTTAGGGGATTTCAAAGGGTTTTGATATTTTTGAGAAGAATATAAATATCCTTTGAAGTCCGCATTTAATGTTACCACTCCACTTCCCCATAATTTTCGCACCTGTTCATTTGAACAGTTGCGCAGTTCTGCAAAAGGCACTTTTGCTGGGATTAAAATATCCCAAGATATTTTATGTGAGAAAGAGCAGTTAATGCCAAGTGGGATAACTGGTGATGATGTGGGGGCCCAAGATGTGGATGCCAGAAAGGTAAAAGACATATATTCCTATATTAAATAGCAATTCAGTTTCCAACCTAGGACATTTACTAACTAAATACTTAAAGCATTTAGTTAAGCATTGAATGCTTTCAGTGTGTCTTGGGCACCCTGAGCAAACGATTCATCAGTGAGCTTATTTGAGACATGTATCTCACTGAGGGTTGTTCAGGGACCTTGGAGAGACTTAACAATATGTTGGAAGACATTTACTCAGTATCCTGACTATCAATGTCCAACATGCCCAATTCTGCATTCAGTCTTGTGAAAGTGGGCTCATCCAGGGGTTTTGTAAAAATATCAGCTAGCTGATATTCTGTGGGGATGAAGCGTAATTCAATCTTTCCATTCATGATATGGTCCCTGATGAAGTGATACCTTATATCAATGTGTTTGGTTCTCTGATGTAGGACTGGGTTGTTGGAGATGACAATTGCACTGGTGTTATCACAAAAGATAGGAACACTTTTATAATGGATGTCATAGTCACTGAGTTGACTTTTCATCCATAGTACATTTGCACAACAGCCAGTTGCAGCTACATACTCAGCTTCAGCTGAAGACATAGCCACTGACTGTTGTTTCTTTGTACTCCAACAAACAAGTTTTCCTCCAAGAAATTGACAGGACCTGAGGTACTTTTCCTATCCATATTGCAGCCTGCATAGTCTGAATCAGTGTATCCCTTAAGATCAAATCCTGAACATTTAGGATAATACAAACCAAGGTTTGGAGTTCCTTTAAGGTATCTCAGGATCCTTTTCACATCAGTGAGATGTGATTCTTTAGGGTCAGACTGATATCTTGCACATAAACATACTGCAAACTGAATATCAGGCCTTGTGGCTAGCAGATACATCAGTGAACCTATCATTCCTCTGAACATGATTTGATTCACTGATTTACCAGTGAGATCAGGACCAAGATTGTTTGGAGGAACCATTGGGGTTTTAACTGAAGCACAGTCACTGAGGTCATACTTTTCAGTGTGTTCTTGATGTACTTCTCTTGACTGATGGAAATTCCTTTCTCAGTCTGTTTGATTTGAAGTCCAAGGAAGTATGTGAGTTCTCCCATCATGCTCATTTCAAACTGCTTTGTCATCAGTTTCTCAAACTGTTTACACAGTTTGTAGCTTGTTGAGCCAAAGATGATGTCATCCACATACACTTGGACCAAGATCACATCTTCCTTTGTCCTGTAGATGAATAGTGTGTTGTCTATTCTTCCTCTGACAAATTTGTTCTGGATCAGGAAGGCTGAGAGAGTATCATACCATGCTCTAGGAGCTTGCTTTAGACCATAGAGGGCTTTGTCAAGCTTGCAAACATGGTTAGGGAACTCAAAGCTTTCAAATCCAGGGGGTTGTTGAACATAAACCTCCTCTTTGAGTTTACCATTCAGGAATGCACTCTTGACATCCATTTGGTAAACTTTGAAGTTCATGTAAGTGGCATAAGCAAGGAAGATCCTGATAGCTTCCATTCTAGCAAAGGGGCAAAAGTTTCTTCATAGTCAATTCCTTCATGTTGATTGTAGCCTTTGGCAACTAGCCTTGCTTTGTATTTAATAACTATGCCATTTTCATCATTCTTGTTCTTGAACACCCATTTCATCCCAATGACATAGACACCCTGAGGGCATTCAACTAATTCCATGACTTCATTTCTATCAAACTATTCGAGTTCATCATGCATAGCCTGAACCCAACTAGGATGTTTCATAGCTTCCTTGACAGTCTTGGGTTCAATGGTTGATATGAAGCCAGCAAACAGGCATTCATTGGCTGTGGCTGCAGAGAGTTTGGCAACTATTCTTCTGGTAAGCATTCCTTCAAAAACTGGTTCACCAATGATGTTGACAAGCTCAACGTGTTGGTGCCTAGACCATCTTTCTTGAGGTCTGGGATGGGAGTTTGAGCTTGTTGAGGCCTAATTTGGAGGTCGAGTGGGTTCAGGTGTAGGTGCTTGAGGTTCCTCAAGGGTTTGGTTTTTAGTGGGTTCATTTTGAATGTGGTTTTCAACAAGTTCTAGATCATCAGGTTATGAGTTATTTGATTTTGTACTTGTTGAGCTTCAACAAACTCACTAATGGTAGGATAAGGAAGGTTGTGAGGGATGATGTAGTATGATAAATCTGCATCAACCTGATATTGTGTGGAAGGATTGTTTTCAGGATGACATTCATCAGGAGGGTATCTTGATGAGTTTATCAATCCCAATTTCTTCCACTGAAGAGTTTGAAGACTGAGTGGCTTCAGTGCTCTCATCAATGGTGATGTGATAGGTTTCCTCAGTTTGTTGTCTTCTTGTGTTAAACACCCTGAAGGCTTTGGAGACCAGTGAGTAACCTAAGAAATATCCATCATCAGCCATGGCATCAAATTTGCCTAGGTGATCCTTGTGATTGTGAATAAACACAGGGCACCCAAACACATGAAAGTAGCTGATGTCAGGGATTCTACCTTTGAATATTTCATAAGGGGTTTTGTTGTGTCTTTTGACAATGATGGACCTATTTTGAGTGTAGCATGCTGTTTTGACTGCTTCAGTCCAAAAATGTTTTGAAAGGACTGACCCATTGATTGTTCTAGCTGCCTCAATGAGTGTTCTGTTCTTCCTTTTAGCCACTCCATTTTGTTCAGGAGTGTAGGGAGAAGAGAAGTTATGAGAGATTCCTTTCTCATCACAGAAATACTCAAGGTCCTGATTCTTAAATTCAGTCCCATTGTCAGTTCTGATTTGTTTGACCTTGATGTCATTTTGGTTTTCAATGTTCCTGACAAAGGACATGATGGTCTCAGCTGCCTTACTCTTCTTGGTCAGGAAGTAAACCCAAGTGTATCTTAAGTATTCATCCACTGTAACCAAGGTATACTTCTCATGGTGAATAGACATTGGACTGACAGGTCCAAAGAGGTCCATGTGGAGAAGATTAAGGCAGCTTTTGATTGAGAAATTTTGTTTGGTTTTGAATGAGGCCCTATGGTGTTTTCCTTTTTAACATGCTGAACAAGGTTTGTCTTTGGAGAACGCCAGTGAGGGCAAGCCAAGAACTTTCTTTTGTTTGGCAAGGTTGTTGATGTGTTTGAAGTTGAGATGAGAGAGTCTTTTATGCCATAGCCAGTTGATTGCTTCACTTGCCTTTCTAAAAAGACAAGTTCCATTCTGAGTGAGTGTTGACATGTCCAGGACATAAACATCATCTCTTCTTGGTGCAATCAACACAACTTCTTTGTTGGCATTGAAGATGGTTCCTCTCTTATCATCAAACTGAACTATGTATTTTGCATCACATAGTTGGCTGACACTAATGAGGTTGTATTTGAGTCCATTTACATAAGCTATCCTTGTGAAAACTATACCATTGCAGTTTACTGAGCCATAACCTTCAGTGGGAGCTGATGAGTTATCACCAAAAACTACTTTAGGCCCTGGTTCTTCTATGTATTTGTGCAGATACTGCTTCACGCCAGTCATGCTTTTTGAGCATCCACTATCTAGATGCCACACAGGCTCCCTGGCGTGTTTCTGCACACATAGTAAACTGAATTAGTTCTTTCTATTGACCCACTTCTTAGTGGGTTTGGGTCTCAAGGACTTCTTAAACTTATTAATGGACTCATGATCAGTGGTGGTGTGAACTTTTCTTCCACAGATTGTGCATCTTGAGCTTGAAGAGGACTCAGATGACTGAGACATTTGTAGTCAATCCTCTTCTAGCCTTAATGACATTGTCATGTCCTGAAGCATCATGGGAAGGATCTCCACATATATCACAGCAGGGATACATAAGACAATCTACTGGGTGATGGTCATTGAATCCACAGTGTGTGCAGGGTTTAAGAGGCATAGCCTTTGGTTTCAGGGTTTACTTTGATGTCGAAGCATACTTATGAGCCTGAGCTTTGTAGTTTGCTTGAGCATTCAATGATGTGACATAAGAGATGTGATCAGATGTTTTGTGATCTTCTTGTTTGCATATCATGCAAAACAGGATTCTGTAGCAATTGTCATTGGTGTAATTTGTGTAACTGCATAGCTCACATCTTTTAAGTGGCTTCTGGGTGGACTTTGTTTTTGTTGTTTTTGAGGAAGCTGAAGCTGGTTCCTTATCCTTATATGAGGTTTTGCCATTTGATTCCAGCTTTTCACTTAGCTTCCTGACAAGTTCAGCCAACTGATCAACCTTTGAATCAGTGCTGTCATTTTTGATCTCAGTAGAGATGGAAGGTGTTGAGGCTTCAGTGGGAGCTGCATTTTGGTTGTTTTGTTTAGTGTTGGGCTTTTTCAGGATCGTTGTGCCTAGTCCCACTTTCTCCTTGGGAGAGTGTTGAGAGTAGACAAGAGGTCCTATGCTGGAACAAGGTTCAGCTCCCTGAAGAATTTTCAGTGGTGGTAAAGGAGTTTGGGACATTGATTCAGATTCATTGACATCCTCAGCACTGCTGGTTTTGTCAGTGACTCTAAGTAACACCTTAATGGTCTGACTTTCAGGCAACAAGATCTTTCCAGTGTCAAAATTTGGCATATTGCCTTCAGGACTGGGTCTTTCAATCCAGTTCTTTGACTTAGGATTCATTTCTTTTGCAAGAAATGTGCCAGCAGGCAAGAAGATCCTTTGACTTGCAGTCTCAGCAGAGGATTCAGTAAGTTGATCCTCTCCTATTACCTTCCTTTTGGTACTAGGGGTGAGACTGACAGTTTCATAGACTCTAGGATTTTTCTTGGTCCAGCTTTCAATAACATCTTTTTCCTTCTTAAGTTCTTCTTGAAGAGCATGGTTTTGTTTTACTAGTTCAGTATTTTGAATTTGAAGTGTGACATTTTCAATCTTAGCCTATTTTAAAACAAGAAGTTCATCTCTACACTTATTTAATTCATATGTAAGTTTGTGAAACTTTGAAAACAGATTTAACCTTTGCTCTTCAACATACTTAAGATTAACATTAATATAGTTCATATAAGATTGCCAATCAGATTCATCATCCATAGAAAGTAAAATGTTTACCTTCTTCATGGTGATGTTGACCCATTCACCATTTCTGGCACTGCTTTTGCCAACTGCAAGCTTGTTGTCATCTGAGAGTGCCATCAGTGCACTGACATGAACTTCTTCTTCCTCTGAGGATACTTCTTCCTCATCCCAGTCATGTGTTTCAGCAACTAGCCCTTTGTTTTTATTCTGAGCAGGTTTGCTAACTTGAGGAGACTGAGAGTTTGAGGGAGTAGCTTCAAGAAGAGCAAGCTTGGCTTTTGCTTTCCTATACTTTGCTTCAAAATCTTTTTGAGAACCTTTCTCAGTGTGGTTTTGAAAGTATTGAGGAGACTGAAGCATTTTGGGTGGAAATTTGTGCCAGTTCCTGAGGAGTGATTTCCTGAAAACTTGTATGATGGTTCTGAAAGAGTTTTTGAGAAACAATCTTTAGCAAAATGGCCTCTTTTACCACATTTGTAACATTCAACATTATCATTTGGTTTTGCATTTGAAAAACTTTTGTTTCTTTAGATAAAACGTTTTGAGTTAGCAAGGAGAGCTCTTTCTTGAAATTCTTTTTGCAAATCATTCAAGTACTCCTCACTATCTCTTTCATCAGGTTCATCATCTGAGTTTTCTTGGTAGTCTTGTACAATACCATTAGAATAGTAAGCAGTAGATATGGGTGAAGTAGTTAGGGTCTTTTTCATTTCTTGAGCTTTCTTAGTCTCAGGATATCTCCTTGTGATTAAGTTATCCTCATAGAGATAATTTCCAAAGATTTCATGAAGCTCAAGATTTTGAAGGTTATTAGCATTTCTCATACCCTGAGAAAAGTTTAACCATTTCTCAGGGAGACTGTTGACAAAGCCAACATTGATTTCATGCTTAGACAAGGTGACACCATCATTGGTCAGTTCATTTAGGAGGGTCTTATAGCGGGTATAGGTTTCTGAGAGACTTTCAGTGTCTTTGGCCCTGAAAGTATTGAACTCAAGTTTCAGGTCCATGACCCTGTTTTCCTTGGTATCTGAGGGACCTTAATAGCTATAAACCAAGTCAGTCCAAGTCTGCTGGGCAGTAGGACAATTTATGACTGATTCCATTATATCGTCAGGGAGGCATGATATAATAATGCATTTTAGGCGTTGGTCTTGGTTGACCACCCTCCTCTCATCTATAGTCCACTGACCTTCAGGTTTAACTAAACCTTCAGCTGTTTTTGGGATATATGGACCTTCATTAATGAGCTTAATGTAATAAGGTTCCATCCCATTCAGGTAGCAAAGCATTCGCTTTTTCCACTTGTTAAATTTACCAACTTCAAGTCGGGGAGCAGTAGCAGAGTAGCTTCCTCCCTCTTTATCGACTGGTTGGGGTACATCATTTTCAGCCATTTTGGGATCTTGATTTTAAAAACTTTGAGCACTCTGTGGTTTTGAAGAAAGTTTTATAAACCAGAGGCTCTGATACCACTTGTTGG
>LBNU01005371.1:0-48342 GCA_014162995.1 Artemisia annua | reverse complement strand
GATAATGGTGGCGAATCTGGCTCATCGGAGTGGACAGAATGGGCTGGGCTCTGCGCCACTACAAGAGCATCATCAGGAACAACATCCTCCTCCTCCTCCTCCTCGGGAGGGTCCATATCAACATCCTCATCCTCGGATGGATCACTCTCCTCCTCCTCAGAGTACGACTCACTACGTCTACGTCTCTGAGAGGGTGAACTAACGGGTGATGAAGTAGGTGATCGAGCACGTCGACACAAAAGGGAAGTAGGTGATGATTATGAAAGAGAGTAAGTAGGAATCTGAATAGGTGGTGGTGGAGATCGTACCGACATGCGAGCTGTAGTGCGATAAGGAGATCGCAAAGTAGAAGCTCGTGCCAGCACCTGATGCAAGGTAAGCTGTCTCGAAGAGCTAGGATGATCAATAGGTGGAGCAGGTAAAGTCGGTGGGCCATGACTCCAGGCCGATGATGAATCAACAGCAGAATGCTGAGCAATCATGTAAGGATCATCCGAATACGGAAGAATCTGAGTCTGTGCTAGTCTCGGAGGACTAACAAGGATACTCTCAGCAACGTCAATACTAGTCGAAGGCATGTCTGTGACAACGGCGTAGGGATAGGTGTAAGAGTTTCAAAATAAATCGAACGCACATTTAACGTAAACTCAACGATATAGCTTCTAAAATTAAAATACCGCATTACTCTAATCACGTATTAAAATCATAAACCGCTTAAATCAAATCATCATAATAACCAAAACTCAATACTCAAATAATATCTCAAAATATATATACCATGTCAAATCGCTAACTCAGAACCATCGCAATAATCATAGTGCAAAATCCCAATAAAAAAATAAAAATAAAAAAATAAAATAAAATAAAATAAATAATAAAAAATTCCTAATAAAATTCGTATGAATCATAAGGTAAACTCGTCTTTTCATTATAACGATCTTATAACATAAATCACTCAATCACGAGCAAATAACATACACTAAGTCCACTGTCCCTCAAAGTATCTTTGTCATCGTTTATATACTTTAATGGTTAATTTTATTTTTATTTTTTTACTGTTATATGTGACAACCGGTAATTTTTGGGACTTTTTTATTAATATCACCCATTATATTTTTATAACGTGAAATAGAGTTATCGATAATCCAATTGGTTTGAAAGAATTTTGTGGAAACGTTTGGAGTTTATGAGAAAACAGTATATTTCTTTATGTATAGTTAGGCTATTTAAGTACTTCGTATAGGCACTATATGACTTGCACTAGGAACTCTAACGTGGCGTATTTAATAACTAACGTTACCGGTGATTTCGAGTATTTAATTTAGTTTTTCTGAGCCACGTGAGTGGGAAACGTATTCGAGGTGATTATGACTATTAAACGAGACATTTTTATTTATACCGGGGAAATTGTTATTATTTTGGAACGAGCGGTGAATATTTAAAATAAATTACGTGTGGGTGACCGATCTTACTAACTTTAAAAATATATGTGTCGGGAGAGATGTAAGAAAAAATAGAAGCTTTGGGATATCCCACTTACACTAGTCTATGAAAATTATAACTAGAGACCATTTTTCTGCCAAACACCCAAACTTTTCCTCATACTAAAAACCAACCTAAATCTATTATTCATTTCTAATCATCATCAACATCTCACTCCCTCTCCTCTCTTATCAAGCCGCCGGCCACCCTCCAACAACCATCACCGCCGCCAACAAACACACCGCCACCATCAAACTACTCCAAATCCAATCCTTCTTCACCTCCCATACCACACGCGCCTAAAAAACGAGCCATCACTTGTTTTCACCACCACCCGCCGCCTCTTTCATCACCACCATTTTATTTGGCTTCCAGTTCTTTTAAAAGATCTACAAGAAAAGGTAAAGGAAAACGAGATTTCAACTCGTTGGGTTGACATTTTCGGGTCACAACCCGAGGTTTTCTTTTGGTTTTGGTATGAAAAATAATGGGTTTCACGAATCTAACATAGAGGGTCACGTTTGGTATGGAATGGCAAGTTTGGTTCAGATTTGCAATTCGGTTTGGGTCAAACCGTGGGTAAACCCCACGAATTTGATATTTGGATGTTATTAGTGATGGTTTGATGTTTGATACTTGGGTTTTTTGATTGATTGAATTTAGTTGGGTTTGATTTGATATCGGATGAGTATGAATTGTGTGTTGTTGTTGTTTGCTTGCTTGGGTCGTTAGCCGAGGGGGAAAAAAACCCCCCCGTAGGGTGTTTGTATCGCTAGCGTGGCAGGCAAGCTCAGAGAGCCAATGCCGAGGACCCTTTGGTCTCGGCATACACATGTTGGCACGTTTAGAACGAGCCGAGAGACCTAGTCTCGTAGAATATATATTATTTTGTGTTGCGTTTGCTCGTTAACTTGGAGTTATAGTGATATTGGTGTTTGGTGATTAAATTAGTAGTTATTATGTGATTCGTTAAGAAGTTTTTGGATAAATGATAAAATGTGGTTGTTTTGTTTTGAGGTTAAGTGATTCGTAAGGTTTGGTTGGGTTAATATGAGTAATAGTGGAGATGTCATAACTATATATATTATATATTTATATATAATATATATATATATATATATATATATATATATATATATATATATATATATATATATTAATTATATATATAATATATAAATTATATATATGTACGGTTAAAATGGTTGAATAAACGTAAACGGTTAAACATTGGCTAATGTGAACTTGGCATACGAATGGAAATTGTTGCTAATATAAATGTGGCATATATGATTAAATTTTGAAATAAAGTGTTATGTGTAATATATATGGTTATATTGGTGCTAACGTGTTGTGATTTGACATGAAAGCTTGTGTTTCGGAATATGGAGTTATAAGGGTGTAGACCATTTAGAATGACGGAGATAGGTTAGAATGAGAGCCGTAGACGCCTCGTATTGTTGTAGTTTGGTGAAGTGTGATTGATATCGCGGTTATATATTATTGGATTGATTATATTATGACGTATATTTTTGGTGCAAATTGAGGTCGCCATGACTCTCTATCTTGGTTGGCTTCAACAATGCCGTTACATGGAGTTTTGGACTTGGACTAGTTATGAGGACGGGAAGTCATGACTCGGACACGTGGACTCGAATAAATAATAATTCGTTAATATGATTTATTACGCTAAACGATATATATAATATAATCTAGATATATATATAATATATATATATATAATATATATATATGTGAAAGCATTATATGTATATATATTCACTTATAATAATAAATAGTAACGTAATAAATAAAATAATAACGTATCGCATAACTATTAACTATTAAGTTAGATTAATATTATCGAAACTTTATTAAATAAATATATAACGAATTCATATCACATTTTATAACGGTAAAGTCTTTAAAAAGGAACCTTATGGATCAAAACAAACGTAATGTTCGAAATGAATTATTAAATATTCGAGCACCGCTAAGCAAGTCCAAGCTTATTATTTCTTTGGTAATGTAGTATTTAACCTTATTTGGAGTAAAGTCACGGATTTATTTATCGATAACGGGTCATTTAATATCCGTTGTTGGACCTTTGACTGACGAGCCCAATAGGAGCCCAATAAAGGAATTAAAGTGGCCATGTTGACGAAAAATGCACTACGACTAATGATATACTTAAAGGCTAATAAGTAAGTCGACAAATGGTTGACTTATTCAAAGTTGACGAATTTGATAAAGCCGTCGGACCATTCGTACGATGACTTATCGATCCGTAAAGGTCAATCATTTGACCTTTGACCTTTTGCGTGCTATTTTATGACTTTTATATGTTTTAAAATGCTACTAAGTGCTATGTGGATTAATTGACTTTCGTGTTATATGCCGTTGAGAGATTTATTTTTGATATGTGTATATGATATGATTGGAGGAACTATTTTGGCGTTGAGTTCATTGAGTCGAGACTTTGTCTCTATACCATACCAAACGATATCGAACGATACCAAGCCGAGGACTAACACTTTCAAAGAATATTTTTTTTCGGAAAATAACGGAAACCATTCGGAATTAAGGGAGTAATTAAATTCGAGAGAGTTATATTAAGTTGAGTTATATAGTATATTATAGGTCGTGGCCGACATAGTTGGCTTGTGAAGTCTTAAGGCCCTTGCATTACTTTGCTATATTACGTATCTATCTTGATTTCTGCTCGCACATTCGAGTTTGGTTTCATAGCCCCACTTTTTCTCGCATTTTAATGGATTTTTCCTAAAATTTGGGGGAGAATACCATGCTGCCGTTTTTCTGGGACACTTGCTCATTTTGTTTTGCATATTGTGTAGGACTAGTTTTAGGATAACGAAAGTAAGACGTTGACCTAGAACCTAGGGCGTTTTGACCCTAGTTGGAATAGACTCTGCCTGACGGCCTAGTTTCGAGGCAGCATTGGGTGGTTCCTTGTGTAGCCTTACTAGTGACCGTTGAGGGCCCATCACTATGACATTCATCCTTATTAAGGTGATAAACTTTTAATTATGCGTTGCGTGTGATCGATGTGAATTATGATGTCTATGCCTTCTCTAGTTACACATAGCCTGAAATCCTTCAGGTCCCGATATGATTTTACTTTTAAACTATGAACTCACCAGCGAAAGCTTGACCTATTTAAGCATTGTATTTTCTCAGGTAATTAAGGAGTCTTGCTTCACTACTTGGGACACGGTAATGCTGCTTGATTTTGGCTTGTTTTGAGACGAACGATGAAACTACTGATATTTCTATTTTGGACCTATTTACTTTTAATCAACTAATGGGCTTTCCTTTAAAAAGATTTTTGGATGAATGTAAACTTATAACCTTACGTGACCTTGTTTACATTGAATCTATGATATCTTGTTATTATACTGTGATAATACAATTTCCCGTAGCCACCCCGAAAGCTTGTAAGTCTTCCGCTGTACGAATTTTGGGGTGTTACAGATTGGTATCAGAGCCAAGGTTATAGAGAACTGTACATACTAAACCTTTGGTATATATATATTTTGAGAATTATTTGAGTATTGAGTTTGGTTCATTATGATGATTTTGAATTTAAGCCGTTTTTATGGATTTTAATAACGTGATTAAGTAATGCGGTATTTTAATTTAGAAGCTATATCGTTGGAGTTTAGATTGATGTGCGTCGATTATTTTGAAACTCTTAACACCTATCCTACGCCGTNTTTTTTTTAAAGATTTGCAAACGGTTACTCACTGGTATCTTTTAAGGTATAAATATGGGGAAAGTTTGAGTGTATTAGATGCGGAAAGTTAAATATAGTACAATCTGCTACACATCTTAGTAGCAGATGCAGACTTTGTGGGTTCGTTTCTTTTATGTCTTCCGAGTAAATTCATATACCTGCATAATGTTTCCAGTGTTAAATATCAATTACATATGACAAAAGATGGTAAAAGAGGTTATTTGAATGCTCACCATTTCTTTGGAGACTTTCTAGGCCATGTGAAAATTCCATTTGTATGATGAGCTATATGATCATGGAGCTCGAAATGCCTGATATTTTTATAACCACAATGTTATTTAACAATCAGAAGAAAGCTATTCAATATATATTACCTAAGAGCTGTACATAGATAACGATAACATGAATCAAAACAAATAAACTAAAAAAAGCATAAAAATTAATATACTTGCAAAAAAAAAATGAAAAAAGGAAAGAAAAGAAACTCTTACCTTGTTGCGAAGACCATTGATAGATTCCAAAAGTAATTCTGCCTAACAAGTTGTGTTAGACTCATTAAGCATTTTGACCCATTTAAGCAATATAATTATTGGGTTGGGTTTTAGTGTAATAAGACTGAACAACACCTGTTTATTTATAGGGAATCAAGGAGCGAAATGTTTAGTTCACGTACCAATGTGGGATGACTTCTTAATCAGTATTGGTTTAGTTGGATAAAGTAACTTACAGGAAGAAATGAAATTCTTCACTGAAACGGATTAGTTTCTAACGCTAAACCTAGCCGAATATCAAACTGTACGTTCTCCTTACAGACTGATCTATTTATTATGCAAAAATATGATTTGCATAGTAATAAACTACCATTAGAGAGCAGTTACAACAAATGAGCGACGACCAATTGAACCAAAGAAAGCTGGATTTCTTATACTTAGTCGTAGTCCACAAAAGAAGAAAAATCACACCGTCAAAGAAGGTGCTATTACGTGGCTTTAGCAACATGAAAGTTACCTCATTATAATGTTTCCAACTACACTAGAGACAAAGTACTTTTTTCTGAATCCATGGGTGTGACTGGTTGATAAACCTTTGAAGACTGGATTTAGATTCTGAAATACCAATCTTTAACAAGCAGCATAAATAAGAATTAAAAGCTAAAAGCAATTGCACACAAAAACAGTTGTGTGCTAGAGTTGTTAGCCGAAGCACTTTTTAAATAAAAGCTAAAAGGAATTTTTTTTAAGTCTACACCGCGGGAATGAAAATTAAATCTCACGGCCAGTTTTAACAAACCTGAAAGTTACCTCATTACAATGTGTTAAAATAAATCAGAGCGCAAGTAATACTTTAACTCCATCATAATGAGTGGTTGATAAATCTGTGAAGACTGATATCAGAATCCTAAATGGGTTTATTTCAGTCTTTCGCAAGCAGCTTAATAAGACTAAAAGCTGGAAGCAATCCAACACGAAACAAGCAAGTGCGTTTTTAGATCTGTCTCCTGTCAAATAGCACGCAAAAGGTCAAAGTCAAATGATATGACTTTATGGATCGATAAGTCATCGTACGAATGGTCGACGGCTTATCAAATTCGTCAACTTGATAAGTCCAACCATTTGTCGACTTACTTATTAGTCCTGTAGGATGCATTTTTCGTCAACATGGCCACTTAATATCCTTATTGGGCTCCTATTGGGCTCGTCAGTCCAATAGGTCCAACAACGATATTAATGACCCGTCATCGATAAATAAATCCGTGACTTTACCCGAATAAGGTTAAATACTCATTACCAAAGAAATAATAAGCCTTGGACTTGCTTAGCGTGTGCTCGAATATTTAATAATTCACTTCGAACATTACGTTTGTTTTGAATCCATAAGGATTCCTTTTTAAAGACTTTACCGTTATTAACTCGTGATATGAATTCGTTATATATTTATTTAATAAAGTTTCGATAAATATTAATCTAACTTAATAGTTAATAGTTATCGTCACGTTATTATTTTATTTATTACGTTACCTATTTATTATATAAGTGAACATATATACATATATTTACACACACACACACACACACACACACACACACACACACATANCGAACATTACGTTTGTTTTGAATCCATGAGGATTCCTTTTTAAAGACTTTACCGTTATTAACTCGTGATATGAATTCGTTATATATTTATTTAATAAAGTTTCAATAAATATTAATCTAACTTAATAGTTAATAGTTATCGACACGTTATTATTTTATTTATTACGTTACCTATTTATTATATAAGTGAATATATATACATATGCTTTCACATATATATATATATATATATATATATATATATATATATATATATATATATCTAGACTTATATTATATATACGTTTAGCGTAATAAATCATATTAACGAATTATTATTTATTCGAGTCCACGTGTCCGAGTCATGACTTCCCGGTCCACATAACTAGTCCAAGTCCAAAACTCCATGTAACGGCATTGTTGAAGCCAACCAAGACTAGAGAGTCAAGGCGACCTCAACTTGCACCAAAATAACGTCATAATATAATCAATCCAATAAGTATATCCCGATATCAATCACACTTCACAAACTACAACAATACGAGGCCGTCTACGGCTCTCGTTCTAACCTATCTCCGTCATTCTAAATGTTCACACCCTTATAACTCCATATTCCGAAACCAAGCTTCCATGTCAAATCACAACAACGTTAGTCACAATATAACCATATATATATTCACATAACACTTTATTTCAAAATTTAATCATATAGCCACATTTCATATTAGCACACAATTTCCATTCATATCCCAAGTTCACACGTTTAGCCAAATGTTTAACCGTTTATGTTATTTCAACCATTTTAACCGTAACAATATATATATATATATATATATATATATATATATATATATCGACATCTCCACTATTACTCATATTAACCCAACCAAACTTACGAAATCACTTAACCTCAAAACAAAACAACCACATTTTACCGTTTATCCAAAAATCTTAACGAATCCATAATAACTACTAATTTATCACCAAAACCACAAATATCACATAACTCCAAGTTAACGAGCAAACCAAACACAAAATAATATATATTCTACCGAGACCAAGGTCTCGGCTCGATTCTAAACGTGCCAACATGTGTATGCCGAGACCAAAGGGTCTCGGCTTGGGCTCTCTTGAGCTTGGCCGTGCCACGCTAGCGAACCAAACACCCCTACGGGGTCTCGGCTAACGACCCAAGCAAGCAAACAACAACAACACACAATTATACTCATCCGAATCAAATCAAACCCAACTAAACTCAATCAAAAATCAAAACCCAAGCATCAAAACATCAAAACCATCACTAATAACAATCCAAATATCAAATTCGTGGGGTTTGACCCACGGTTTGACCCAAACCGAATGCAAATCCGAACCAAACTTGCCCATTCGATACCAAACGTGACCCTCTATGTTAGATTCATGAAACCCATTATTTTTCATACCCAAAACCAAAGAAAACCTTCGGGTTTGACCCGAAAAGTCAACCCAACGAGTTGAAATCTCGTTTTCCTTTACCTTTTCTTGTAGATCTTTAAAAATGGAAGCCAAATAAAATGGTGGTGATGAAAAGAGGCGGCGGTGGTGGTGAAAACAAGTGATAGGCTCGTTTTTAGGGCGCGTGTGGTATGGGAGGTGAAAGAGGATTGGATTTGGAGTAGTTTGATGGTGGCGGTGTGTTTGTGGTGGCGGCGGTGATGGTTGTTGGAGGGTGGCCGGCGGCTGGATAAGAGAGGAGAGGGAGAGAGTTTTGTTGGAGAAGAAAATGAGATGTGGGTTTAGGGTTAGGGTTATATTTTTGTTACTAGTTTAGGTTTGTGGCAAATGTGGTCCCTCTAGTGTTTAGTTTTACAAACTAGTGTATAAGAAAGACCCAAAACATTTATTTTTCTTAAATCTCTCCCGACATATTCATTTATAAAGTTCATGAGAATTTCGGCCACCACACATAAATATTTTAAATAGTCACCACGCGCTTATAAATAAATTTTCTCGATCATATATATAAAATGTCTTGTTTAATAATCATAATCACCTCAATATGTTTCACCACTCACGACTCAGAAAACTAAATTAATATTCGAAATAACCGTAACCGTTAATCATCAAATACGCATCACGTTAGAGTTCCTAGTGCCAAGTCATATAGTGCCTACACGAAGTACTTAACTAGCCTAAGTATCACGTAAAGAAATATTCGTTTTCTCATAAACTCCAAACTTTTCCACAAAATTCTTTCAAACTCAATGGATTATCGATAACTCTATTCTCACGTTATAAAAATATAATGCGGTGAATTTATAAAAAGTCCCAAAATTACCGGTTGTCACAGTAATCATTTAAACTATGTATTCAAGCTTTATTAGTTAATGAATTTAATCTTCAATTTATTTTTAATATAGTTTAAATCTCCTTTAAGCTTTACTAAATATTGCACTTATGATAGCTTAAGCTTGTATAAGCTTTTCTGTTATTACCTTAGCTTTTCATAAACTCTATTTAGCTTTCTCAATCATTTAATTTCTTTATTTCTGTCACAAAAACTAAAAGATAAAAAAAATCAGAAAAATACTCGAAAAGTAAAAAAAAAATGGTGGATTAGTGTATTCAAGCTTCAATAAGCTTATTTCAAATCAGTTAAAGCTCATTTTAGCTTTCTATAGCTAATTGTGAGTGTATTGAGTATTAAATTTTTTTAAACTTCATTAATTCAAAAAGTCAACAAAAGTCAAACTCCTTATTCAATAAGCACTTGAGCTTATCCTGAAGACTGAAGACCCCTAGGACTTATGATACTTGTTTCTGAGCTTCTCATGGTATTAAAATTAAGCCCTTGTTATGCTAGGGCGGTTGTAAGTCCCATTTACCTTTTAGCTTACTTTTTCATAAACTGCTTATTTTATTATCTCTGCTTATATTGATGCTTATCTGTGTTCTTATGTTTATTTAGTTTGATTGAGTGTAAGAGTTGTTTGTTTGCCTGCTGTTACTTGCTAGATCTCTTATTTGCTTACCAGTGCATTTTTCAAGTCATTTTAGCATAATATTAGTGTAGCTTAATCTAGTGCATAAGCTGTGTTTATTTAGCTTTAAAATCATTCATATAGTTTATATAATCACTCTGCATCATTAGAATAGCTTAAATAAGTCTAAATCACTTGAAATCTAAAAACAGTTTAGTTATAAGGTGTGTTTGGCACAGTAGGAATATTAGTATACTTAGACTGTTTTGGTCAATTGGCAAATCTGATTTTGATCTCAGTTGTTATTTGGAATAGATTAATGGCATTTTTAAGTAGTTTTGAGCAGTAGTATAAGACTTGCATTAGTTTTTCATAATTTATTTCATATAACTGTTTTAATCACTAGTTTTTGCATAATCATATAGCTGTGCATTTAGTTGTTATTTTTGGCTTTTCTTAGGTTATTATAGGTCATAAAATAGTTTTTCAAAAACAGTTAATGCATACAACTCATTTTGGATTTTGTTCTCATCTCTGCACAAAAAGAAAAACCCAAAACAGTTTTTGAACCACTTTTGTTTTTAATTTTTAATTTCCTCAATTTCAGTTCATTTTTTCTAAATTTTGGTGTGCTTAATATTTGATTGCTCATGTACTCAGTCCACATTTTCGCAAATTTTACTTTAAGCTTTTGTTCAACTTTTGAGTAGTTTACATTACGATGTTTGAGCATTAGGGTGCCCGCACCACAGCATACTATCTGAATCAACCCTTTTCATAAGCCCCTAGCTTCTTACCTAGGGCAGCTCATTGACTGACTTTTAGCTCTTTAGAAAGCTTATTGTACTAGCTTGTAGGATCTAAGCTTCAATTGCATTTGTGAGCTTATTTACTTGCCTTATTTTTGTCTTCAAATCTGCTACTCAGAGTGTTCGGTTTTGCTCATTTTCATTTTGATTATTCTTGTTTTCCAACTTACCAGTTAGCTTTAGCTTGTTTGATTGATTGTTTTAGCTTATTTTAGATTCATTTTAGTTAAGTTTAAGCTTTTTGCACTTTAGCTTTTAGCTATTAAGCCCTTTACAGCTTTTTAGTTTTCTTTTCTTACCTTCCTTTTTAAAACCTTAAGTAACTGTTGTGAATTTAAGTTCTTTCAGAGCTTATGTGAGCTTTTCACATAAAAAAATTTCACAAAAAAGTTTAGTTTTCATTAGTTTAACTGTTTTGTAAAAGGAAAAAAATAGTTTAGAAAGTTGCAAAAAGGTGGGATCGAACCTGGGATCTCAAGCACACAGACAACACTAACCACACACATAGAACCATTGGCGCCCTAGGGACTTCTCATACACTCCTTGCATAGTTTAAACTTTATAGTACCTTTTCATTTTTTGCTTAAGTAATCTGTTTAAGCTTATTAACAGCTTATTAGGGACTTTTTCCTACTTTTTCCATTTTTCCTAGGATTCTCGATTATTAATAGACTTTTGTTCCAAATTCCATAATTTTCCAACTTTATTTGCTATTTTTCTAAATTTTATTTCTTTTATTTAGTATTTAAATCATAATAAATACAAAAATAATCAAAAAATGTCATTCTTTTTTCTGAAGCTTTCTTTTAATTAGTATAATCTAGGAAAATTTTAGTTTTAGTATTTGGACTGGTCTCAAATTTGTTTAAAAGGCTCGGGATTTTCCCGTGACTTTGTGTTTTTAGTTAAATATTCACTTTTTCTCAATTTTTCTTTTCCCATTTCATTTAGTATCTTATAAAATAGTTTTCTGTAATTTTTGAGAATTTGCTAGATTAGTTTACTATTTTTCTTTAATTTTCTTATTTTAAAGAGTTTTTAATTAATAATAAATAGAATAAAATCCAAAAAATTATAAATCTTTTTCCCAAAATTATTTTTAAGTATTTAGGATTTTTAGAAATTTACTTTGACTTTTTAGGTGCCTTTTTCCTTAGATTTGCATTTTAGGTGCGTTATTTCCCGATAGGTTCGCGTTTTTAATTTCTTTTAACGATTGTGCTTACGTATGCTTATCTTACTTGCCTTATTTGTTTTATTACTTTATTTGAACTTTTATTTTGTTATTTTTAGCATTAAAACCAATTATCTCTTCCAATTTCAATTTTCATCAAAAATATGACAAACCGAATCACGTAATTCGATTCACACTTCACTTGGAAATCGACCCGGGAATTCATATTTCCTTTGAATTCTTTGGAGATATTACTATACTATTGATATCAATCTGTACTCGTCAAGTATTGGGCCAACTACAATTATATTGTGAGGCATCTTCGTCGCCTAACAAGTATAAGGTCAAGGGTTCGATCATTGGCAACCTCATAACCACAACCGTTGAGTGAGCAATGTATATGCCCACATTATAGAAAGGAAATTGATTATGGCCGGTTCATTTTACCTATTATTAACCTTTTCCCACCTAACATGTACGAATATTGTAAACAAGTTTGGGTATGCTAACACCGGTATAAAACCTGATTCGTTAGTCATCCTTGAATCACAGATATATGTTGTGGTAAGCATTAATCGACTAAAATGAAGTAAACGATAAACGCTAGAAACAAAAGAACAACACAAAATGAGGAAAATCTTAGTTGGACAAGTTTCACGAGATACAAGCCGAATATAATTATTTGTGCCCAAATAGTGGGGAGAAGCGAGGCTTTGGTTTGAAAGTTAGTATATGAATTATCATTAAATTTTGAAAAAAAAAATGCGCTTAAGGCTAGGTAACGAACTTTCATCTTTTTCATTTGGGTTACTGAACTTACATACTTTTTTCTTCATATTTTTAGGATTACTGAACGCATAATTTTTTATAGTTAAGCAACATAAATGTTGTGTTTTTACAAGTTCAGTGATGTTTACGTATACTTTTATAAGTTAAGTATCCCCAAAATGTCATTTTTTGAGTTCGTTAATCTAATTAAACAAAATTAAATGAAAGTTCATTAACTAAGATGCATTTATTTTGAAAAGTTTAGTAACATGTTTGTGAGCCCGTCCTACAAATCCTCTTATTTTAGGGCCAATTTCATTTTAAGCATACGAATGTGATTTACAAACACTTTTGCCTATGAAAACCAAGCAAACTACATGAATCGAACTGAACCTGCTACATTTATCTAACTATATCTTTCTTAGGTATTAGGACCTGTAGAACTTTTATTTTATTTTGTAGATTTAACAAACTACACATTACATGTTATTATGTTTCGTCTAAGAGCTTTGTGAATGTGCTCACCAACAAAGGTCGAAACCAGGATTTTGAGTTTTTTTTTTTTTTTTTTTTTTTTTTTTTTTTTTTTTTTTTTTTTTATTTTTTATTTTTTTTATAACCATGGTTTCCGACTTTTTTGGCCGACTAATCACGGGGTTTGAACCCACCACCACACAGACTCAAACCAGGTGAAGCCCTCCCTTTTCAGGAGGTTGGCGTGGCCACTTAAGGTTGTTTGCACCTAGCAGGAATTGAACTTGAGACCTCACACATTTTAGATTGATAGTCACAAGCCCTTTTACCACTAGGCCACCCTTAAGTGGTTACCAGGATTTTGAGTTAGTGAAGGCTTACTAGAGAAAAGAAGCAACAATAAAATCTGTGTCTGAATAATGTAAGAAAAACTACTTATTGTTCTAACAAAAAAGATTGACAAAAACTAGTAGTTGTTCTTTAACAAGCAAACATATTTAG
This sequence comes from Artemisia annua, assembly GCA_014162995.1. Taxonomy (NCBI): domain Eukaryota; kingdom Viridiplantae; phylum Streptophyta; class Magnoliopsida; order Asterales; family Asteraceae; genus Artemisia; species Artemisia annua. Next base: position 34,344 of record LBNU01005371.1, on the reverse strand, counting down.
GAGTATGAAAACTTATTAGATACGAATATGACAAGCTTGAGAATCTATACTATCTAAATTTTGTAACCCTTAATTTAATGTGCAAGTGTAATGTGCACAAAAGTGTAGTACGGTACAATATAGTTTAAGCAATATCTTAATTATATCAATCTCACAAATTTACACCCGCATCCTTTAATACATACTCGGTTATGGAACGTGAAAGGGTTGCAGTTTTGCAACCTCTTAGAATACAAAACAAGCTGCAATTACATTCTTATTAAATGTAAAGAATAGCCATTAAAGTTAGTCTTTACATATAACCACACAAGTCTATAAATAATATATTCTCATTGCATCCGGAAATGGGTATTACTCCAATCTTTGACGCATAAAACCTTTATGTACGTTAGCTTCACACCAAGCTAGCCTTGATATATATTTTGTTTACAAGGAAGATCTCAGCTTTATCTTTTTCGTATGGTACAACAAACCCTTAGACCTCAATGATCAATAATACGTAGAGTGAGGGAGGCGTGTGTTTTTGTGAAAGGCGGATTAGGAAGAAACCTAAGAGAAACCCACGAATCACAATACAAACAACCCAAGATCCTTGCGATCAAAATAAGTTTCAACCATTCTTCTTCCTTGATCCAAGAGAGCTAAATAAAAGGGAGATATGGCTGCTACAGTTTTCGGTATGGAGCAGAAATAAAGTGCCGTATTTTGTGAATCGTATAACAGGAGGTATGGGAGAAGCGTTCTCTTATAATGGAATTTTGGAAGGAGCATGACTGCGTGACTCAATAAATGTCCATAATACCGTGTTTATGTAGAATTAATTTGGGTTGTTATACGTTTTTTTATAATGGGCTTTGAATGTCTTTAATGGGTTTCCTTATGAGTTTGAATCCTCTTATTAGTGATAACTCCTACATTGCTGCAATCCCGAAACAATAATACTACGTATCTCTCTATTTTGTCAATAAATTACATGAATAACAACCCAAAGAAAAGTATCAAACCAAAAGTAGCAAACCCTCAATTGTTCTCTGTTATATATATCGTACACTTTCTACTCTAGCACACCATTATTGCTAAACTCTTCAATATTGTTAAGTCTTCTTTTTTATCTCATACCAAACATGGTTAAGGATCGAAAAATCGGTGTAGCAATGGATTTCTCAAGCAGTAGCAAAACTGCTTTGCAATGGGCTATCGATAACTTAGCTGACAAAGGCGACACATTTTATATCATTCATATTAAGGCTCATGGAAGGGATGAGTCGCGTATTAAGGCTCATGACAACAATTTTCCTTCTTATTTTTGTTTTTTGTTTTTTTAACTTCAAAACTATGTATTCTCATTTTTTTTGTTTTTTTCCTTCTTATTAATATAGTAACAAGAGACCAACTTGAATAGATTAATCAACAACTATGATACAACTTGAATAGATTAACATGAAAGTGGCAAGCCATACTGTTTTGTTTTCTCAAGGAAAAGTGGGGTAAAAACAATTAGCTCAATGTTTATTTATGTTGATAGCTCGAGTTATGGATGGGTCAACAGAGATAACCAAAAAAAAGGGGCATGCATGTGATATATTTTATGTGTACAATGTCTTGGTTTTAATTAATCTTTCTAAACCAAAAGTATACATAAGGATTAAACATGTAGAAGTTGAAAACAAAGGATTTTATATGACGAGGAGAATAGAAACAATGTGATACTCCGTATTAATTTGTTACTACATGTTTAAAAGAGAATGAAAACAGAAGGATTTAAAGAGCCTTAGTCAATGTTTAAAAAATATATATCTTAATTTAATGTGGAAGTATATTGTGAAAAAGGGGTAGTACGGTACAATGCCATTGTTTAAATGGTCTTATATTGTGTTTGCAACGTAACTTATATATTACATTTAGTTCGTAACGTTATTTGAAGAGTTGTCGTGTCAATTATATGTTGTATCATTGACAAGCATTCTTCACATTATTTTGTTTAAGGTTGTTTAGAAATTTAATATGATTAATCATGCCAATATTCTTGACCAAACTTTTATTATATTAGTTACCACTTACCATTCGTTATTAGTGACCAAGTCATTTAGTCTTCCTATTTTAATAACCGGTATGTGTTTCATTTTTTAGATTTATTTGAATTGTTTGTTTTTAAAAATAATGTATTGCTTTTGTTTGGTTGGTTAGCTTTTTATTTTGTTAGTCGGTTAGGGACGACAGTTACAACTGGTATATTTATTGCTGCAGCGGTTACGAATTGGTTTGATGGATATTTAGCTAGAAAATGTTTGTTTATTATGATATCTGGATAATAAATTTGCCAATCATACTAAACGGAGAGTAAACACCAAATTTGTCCTTATGATTTGTTCATTTTCACACAAACTATTAATGTCAAAAGTTACTGACATTTCATCAGTTACAAGATGTCAAAAGTTCTACTAAAAATTAGCTTATACGTTCCACATGTACCAGTTGAAGAGTACTGAATATGTAGAGACAATTTGACAAAATCTAGACCATTTATTTTGAAAATGATAAATAACATATTAAGGCCTATCAAAATAATAAATGACATTATTAAAATATGTTATTTTTTAGTTCAAATAATAAACAATCAAGTCAATAGCAAAATCGATACTTAAATTTATGACAAAGTTGTGATGTCAAAAAAGTCGGGGTTGTTTCAAAGCTGAATATGACCACACGAGTCAACATGATATTGAATATGACCACACGGGTCAACATGATACTGATTATGACCACACGGGTCAACATATAATTAAAAGCTTAATGATTTATCAGTTCATTCTCATATGCACAATGCATTACCATTAACATCCTAAACTTAAAAAAATTCTTATAACTTATATTTTATATTTATAAAAAAACACATTTATAATTAAAATTTTACTACACACGTAAATAAATAATATATAACAATCAACCGTCATATGCTGCGTCTGCACTAACATTACGAAAAAAACACATAATCATTCAGCAAACAACCCGTCCCGTGCATCGCACGGGTTGTATAAAGCCTCGTTATTGATAATTTAGTAACTATGACATCATTTAATGTTACTAAATTGTACAAACTCAAGTTAGATTACATAACTAATTAAATGTCATACACTGATTGCCTTTTTGAATTAAAGAATCGTATAGACTCAAAATGCATGCTAAATATTTGATGTCAAGAATGTTCTTTACCAAAAGAGCTTTATGTAGTGTTACATAGCAATATAGCATTCATGTCAAGAGTACATGCAATCAAATGTCCAAATATGGGCAAAAATATGGAACATGGGAGTTACCCATTCGGGCGATTTAAGCGATTGGACGGAAAAAGAATGCTTTGACTTTTGTGGAGAATCAAGGAATTTTGTGGAAAGATGGCCGGGCAAATATGATAAATTTTGACACAATAAATGAACTAACACAGTTATGAGTTTATGACTGATGACGGGCCGGGGAATATCAATCGATTGACAATTCAATCTTTCTGGAATAGTAGTTCTTTTGAATATGTTTGTAAGAACTCTATTGGTAAATCAGGAGGTATTCTTGCCGTTTGGGATACTTCTTGTTTCTCTTTGATTGACTCTTCTGAAGGAAACGGTTTCCTTGCTCTTCTAGGTAATTGGCGTAACATTGAATCTTCTTGTCTAATCATTGTTGTGTATGCTCCACAAGATTACCGAGAAAAGAAGAAACTTTGGAAGGATCTTTCTCAGCTCATCACTTTTCACAATACATATTCTATTCTTCTAGGCGATTTTAATGAAGTTAGATCCGAATCAGAACGTATGGGAACAATATTTGATCCAAGAGGAGCTGCCAAGTTCAATGATTTTATCTCCCTCGCAGGCCTTTGTGATCTTCCTATGGGAGGGAAACGGTTCACTCGAATGAATACCCTCGGTTCTAAACTTAGCAAAATTGATCGAGTACTCGTTTCTAATCATGTCATTCAAAGGTGGCCCAATTCCCATGTATTTCCTCTTCCAAGAGAATTTTCTGATCACACTCCTTTATTACTCAAGAATTCAACAGTGGACTACGGTCCTACTCCATTCAAGCTTTACAATTCATGGATTGACCACACTGACTTTCTTTCTATTGTACAAAGTTCATGGTCTTCTGCAATAGATGGGCCGCCATTAGTAAGCTTCAAATGTAAGCTCCAACATCTAAAGAAATCCATCAAACAGTGGCAAGTGAGTGTCCAATCTACTGAAAATTCTTTCTTCCAAGATCTCAGAGACAAAGTTGATAGTATTGATAATAAAGCCGAGTCTCACCCTCTGAATTCTGAAGAAATTGAGGACAGAATCCAGTGGGTTAAACTCTTGGCTAACTTTGAACACCAGAAGGTTAAGGACCTGAGACAAAAGGCCAAGCTTAAATGGGCTTTAGAGGGTGATGAAAATTCAAATTTTTTTCATGGCATCATCAACAATAGGCGTAATAGGTCAAGGATTAATGGCCTCAATATACATGGTGATTGGGTCACCGAGCCTTTGACGGTCAAAAACCATATCTTTAACTTCTTTAGTAATCGTTTCAAGGAAGAAAATTACTCAAGACCGCAATTTACAAGTAGTCTTTTTAGACAACTTTCCTCAGATGATATTCAACTTCTTGATTGCTCCTTCACAACTCTTGAACTTAAAGAAGCGGTATGGGACTGTGGTAGTGCCAAATCCCCGGGGCAGGATGGGTTTACTTTCAAATTTTTCAAGAAGCATTGGGATATTGTCGAACATGATGTCGTCTCATATGTTAAAGATTTTGAAGTCTCGGCTCACATCCCCAAAGGCTGCAACTCGTCTTTCATCACCCTTGTCCCAAAGGTGGAAGACCCCTTAACAATTGGTGACTTTAGGCCAATTAGTCTCATCGGATGTCAATATAAAATCATTGCCAAGATTCTTGCAAAACGCCTCTCACGTGTGGTATCTTTGGTTATTGGGGATGTTCAAATGGCTTTTATTAAAGGTCGGCAAATTATTGACGGACCTTTAATGGTGGATGAAATTATTGCTTGGGCTAAAAAATACAAAAAACGGCTTATGTTTCTTAAAGTCGACTTTGAAAAAGCTTTCGACTCCTTGAGTTGGTCTTTCCTCTTTTCTGTTCTTGAGCAAATGGGGTTTAGCTCAAAATGGAGGAGGTGGGTTTAGCTCGAGTTATGTTGAAGGTATCGCCTTGGAAAGGTGTGATCAGGTTTGGTAAGAGAGGAAAGTTGAATCCTCGATATATTGGACCTTTTAAGATTTTGGAAAGGATTGGTCCCGTGGCTTATAAGCTGGAATTGCCACCCGAGCTTAGTAGGGTTCACCCTACTTTCCACGTGTCGAATTTGAGGAAGTGTTTGATCGATGAGGATGCGGTAATTCCGCTTGAGGAGATTGAGATTGATGAACAGTTGCATTTTGTTGAAGAACCTGTTGAGATTATGGATCGCGAGGTTAAGCGATTGAAGAAGAGTCGTATTCCTCTTGTGAAAGTTCGTTGGAATTCCAAGAGAGGACCTGAGTACACTTGGGAACGCGAGGATGAATTTAAACGCAAGTACCCAAATCTCTTCAAAGCCGGGACTGGTGACTTAAACTAAATCCGGGACGGATTTCTAAATATGATGTATGTTATGTAACACCTGGTACTTTTCCTAAAACTTATTTCTAGCCAAACTTCTATTTTCGTACCTGAGATACTATTAAATTTTTAATGCATGTTAAATTGGGCTTGAGAAGCATGAGATATATTGGAAACGAGAATTTATTCCTTGATTGACTCAGCACAACCTATAAAACTCGAATTGTATTGCATTTGCCAAATTATTTGATTTATTTTGAGTTTGAGAAAAACTCTGAAGTTTATGCTTGATTTTATTGGAAAAATTATTTCGTGAACAATGGCGCAAGTTTCGTAATTTTTCGAGTCCGTATGCTATGTCGTTTAGACCCCGAAGCGTTTTCGTGAGAAGTTTGATACGTTGGCAAAGCTAGTCCCTTGAGTTATATTTCACTTTCCACCCTATACTTTATTTAATTCAAAACCTACCCTATACCTTTTCTTAATATAAATACTCCACTAACACTTTTTTTCTCATTTTATATACATAACACACACACACACCTCACACCACTCTCTCTCTCTCTCTCTCCCTTTTTCTCTCTTTTACCGGCGACCCACACCCCCACCGAAACCCCAAAAATTCTGGCCACCGGAATATTTTCCGACCGCCAACCTTTAAACCACCTATACCAAACTATAGATCGGGGCATCCCCGTCACACCCGTACAAACCCCGTACCCCAAACACCCTCGTACGCCACCTCACGCGCCACCCCCGCCATCACCAACCACCACCGAACGCTGCCACCACCTCCTTTCACCTTCTACCACCGATAAAGTCACCCCACGCGCCTCCCCTTTTCACCATTTTCATTTTATACGAAACCCTAATTTTATTTTTATTTAAATCCGATTTTAATTATTTAAAATCTTTTATAAAAATGTTTTTATTAAATGTTTTTAATATAAAACTTGTGTGGAATTTCTTTTTGGTTCTCGTTGACTCGTTGGCCGCGACTCGGTACGAACTCACCGAGTCAACTCGTGACTCGGTGAGGTTTTGGATGTTCTTGTTGTTGTAGATTGATGTTTGGTAACGAGGGAGTATATATTTTTGTGTTTGTGATAAGTTTTGAGGGTCCGTTTGGTTTGGGTTGTGTTCGGCAACCAACTGCCACCACCACCGTGGCTTGGGTGGTGGTGGTGGTGGGTTATATTATTGTTAATATTATTGTTGATGTGTTTGGGATTGGATTTGGATTATTTGGTTTGAGCCAAGGGTATATTGGTTTCGGATTTGGACTTGGTTATGGTTATGGCCGAAAGGTTTAGGGATTCAGATTGGTTTTTGAGTTGATTTTGGGGTTGTAGAAATTATATTGTTGTTGTGTGTCGGATTATTTCGGGATTTGGTTGCTAGTCTCGGGATTACTATTATTAATGTTATTAGTTTAAAACGGTAAATAAATAAAACGGTTAATAAAATTATGGAACCTAATACATTTGACATAGTTGAGAGGATTTGGACACTGGACTTGGTTTCCGTGTTATTATTATTGTGATGTTATATTGTGAGCTTGAATTGGACGTATTGGATTTGCGGCTATGGTTATTTGGACTTATGGACCCTTTATTACACGAGACGGTAGGGTACGTTAGGCCCTTAAAGATCTTAACGTACCTGGAACCCGAACAATACAAAATGGTTGATAAACCTAAACAACTAATGGACTACGTGAATGATATATCCAATCATATTATTATTTATAAAATGTTAAACGTTGTTTAAATATAAAGAGTCGTTGACTCGGGAAATGTTCTATAAACGGGCAGGTCATGCCGAAATTTTGTAAAACTCTTTATGAACTTCAAACTATTTTACCAACTACTATTTATTTCGAAACCCTTTTATTACAACGTTACTTTGGGAAAATGGGTAAACCGAGACTTGTTATTAGCGCTTTGTTATTTATTTAAGTGTGTCCTTATTCTCATTTCTTCTTCTTTCCATTTCTTTTCGACAACTTTCTTAGAGTATTCGTTCGTCTTTCTTGCGTATTTTGTCGTTTCGCCGACTTATTCTTTTCTATCTTTATTCCACACGAGACTTTTAAAGACTATTTTCTTTCAAGTGTCATTGTCTTTTATAAAACTTTATTCAAGCATTGTTTATTGAAATATAAGAGTACCATTGCTGAGTTATGATATTGATATTGCTTGGGTTGTGCTGAGGATTATTTGCTGTGACGCATTATTTGATTGGTTGATATATCTCGTTTTCTGCTATTGTTAAGGTGTGATTCATAGCCCCGCTTTTTATCTTTTAAATGTTTATAAACCCATGGGGTGAGATACATGCTTTAAATGTTTTCTGAGCACAAGTATTTTTTGTATGCTTTTCCTGATTGGTATGCTTTCCTGACGATGTGCTAAGTAGCTTTACCTTGCCATTGCAAGACCCTCAGATCATGAACCATTAATCACTTGCGAGTGAGCGCGAATACAGGGATATAGGCCTATAGGAATTAACCCTCCCACTCCTTTTGCTGGATAGGCAAATTGTGGTGTACTATATTCGATTTTGTCGGGTAATTGGCAAGTACTCGGCCTTGGGGGCACTATTATATTATGAAATTCCGCGGTTATATTGATACTATGATTGTTGGTTAACGTTTTGCGTGTCATGAGCTTAGCATCATCAACAATGTTATATGCACAGGGATGCCTCTATACATTGGTTGTTACCTTGATTACCCGATATTTGCATATGTTGCTCATATCTTATGATTAAAACCTTGTGCTCAACCTTATTATTTAAACCTATGGATTACACTCAACCTTTGTGTTGACTTTTTAAGCATGTGTTTCAGGTACTAATGATATTAATAATTAGCTTTTAAGCTTGATACTTGGGGCATGGTGGAGTGGCTAAGGCTGAAGAGGCATTTCTGTCAAGGCAGCTTTACTATCTTTCTATCTTTATTTGCATGTCATTCGTAAAACCTTTTAGTGTCTTTTGTTACTTCCGCTGCTAAACTTTGTTTATTTTCCGCTGCAAACTCTATTTACTTTTTTTCCGCTGCTACTTTGACTTAAGAGTCCTTGTACTCTAAATGGTTTGTAATTCGAATGATATGTTTTGCAACATTTATAAACGTCCCGTGTTGTGGTCGTTAGCTATAAATGTGCCTGGTTTCTATTTGCGTAATACCCCCAGCATGATAGCTGCCGTATTTGAGTTGGGGGTGTTACAGAATGGTATCAGAGCCAACGTTTATAGAGAATGAGCTCGCACTCGACTATAAACTTTTTCCTGGAGTCAAAATGTTTTGAGACAGAAAGCCGCCAGCTCTTCATGCCACTTCGCGCCCTGGTATTTATTTAAAATTTATATATACATGCTTTGATATTATGATTTGGTTTGGAACTTCTCCACTATTATGCTTTGGCTTATAAAATGTTTTCCGCGAAAATTTGGCTAGTGTTTTTATACTTTCCCTATGCTCTTGTAGAGTATAATGTCTGTCCCAGTCCCACCAGTTGTTGACCCATTGCTATTAGGAGACGAGGTTGAGTTAGATGTTGATGTTGGTTTGGACAATGAGGTAGGTTTAGAGGATGGTGTTGGTTTGGACGATGAGGTAGGTTTAGAGGATGAAGTTGGTATTGATGATGATGATGAGGATGATAGTGATGATGATGAGGAGGAGGATGACGAGGAGTTTATGGATGAGGATCAGGATGTTCCTCCTATGCCACCTTCGCCTGTGATTTCGGATGTGACTTACGAGTCGGATACGTCTGAGGCATTAGGATATGCGCTTGAGACTGAGGTTCCGACGACGTATGAGATTGGTGAGTCTTCGACAGCTGCTCGTGTTACTCAGTTAGAGGTCAGTGATGAGTTGAGCCGCTTGAGACATGATCTCACTTAGTGTCAGGGTCGTTACATATCGTTGGCTAGGAGCACGTGTTCTCGACCGTCTGAGGTTGTGGATTTGATTAAGGAGATGAGGGGTGAGAAGAAGGCTGCGGATAAGATGTATGTTGGATTGCATGAGCATGCAGCTAGGCTAGGCCTAGCCGAGGAGTCAGATGCTAAGTTGCAAGAGCGTTTGGATTCGCTAGATGAGAGGATGATTGGGATGGAGAAGATGGTGGAGCAGTTGACTATGAGAGAAGTGTTTCTTGATATGGACAGCAATCGACACTATAATAGCATTCAGTCATTATGGGATGAGCTTCATGCTATGCAGTGGCAGATGTACTACGACTGGATGGCTAGCTTCAGGTTTAGCGACAATGTTGACGTGATGGCTGTGCATGGAGATCGTTCGAGAGGGCAGTGATTGGTCATTCATAGTTGTTAGTATCTTTGATAGTAGTTTACCTAGTACGTGTAGACTGAATAGTTCAGTTAATAGATTTTGTTGGAAACTTGTACTTGTTTTGCATATCTTGTAAGACCAATGTCAAGTATGAAATCTATGATGTATAATGGTGATGTACTGTTATTGATGTTGACTTATGCTATGTTATGTCTTTTCTTTTTGTGGTGCTGTTTATTTTGCGCTATGATTCTGACACATTGATCAAATACTTACAAAGGTTGTGATTGTATTGATTAATAGAATTATGCCTCCTAGGAAGATGACCCCAGCTGCCATTCAGCAAATGATTGATGAAGGGATTGCAGCAGCGCTTGCCGGGCAAGCAGGTGTTCCTCAGAATGTTGGACAGGCTGGAGTTCAAGTGGTTCCCGACAACCATTTCTGCACTTTTAAGGAGTTCATGGATTGTAAGCCTACTACCTTCAAAGGAACTGAAGGAGCTGTTGGATTGACTCAATGGTTTGAGAAGATGGAGTCAGTGTTTCAAAGGAGTAACTGTACTGAGAACAATAGGGTGAAGTATGCAACGGGTACATTGTTGGAGCATGCCTTGTCATGGTGGAATGCTTATGCTCAAGAGAAAGGAATGGAGAATGCTTTTAGTACTTCGTGGGATGATTTCAAGAAGGCCATGGTTAAGAAGTATTGTTCTCGTAGCGATTTGAGGAAGTTGGATATCGAGTTTTACTACTTGGCTGTGAAGGGTTTTGATCTTGCTACGTATGTGCGTCGTTTTCAGGAGTTGAAAGTATTTTGTGCTCACATGGTGCCGGATAATGAGAAGTTACTTGAGAAGTTCATTGGAGGATTACCCGCAAGTATCCAAGGACATGTGACATCGTACAATGCTAAGACTTTGGATGATACTATTAGCATGGCTGAGCGCCTTATGGATCAAGTGATTAAGCATGGTGCTGTTCAGAAAGAAAATCACTTTGACAACAAGAGGAAATGGGAAGATAACCGAAGGAACAACAAATTCAGCTACCGCAACAACAACAACAATCAGTATCGTAACAACAATCACCACCACCAACAGAATAGGAGGCAAGAGACTGTTAAAGCTTTTGTGGCCGCACCAGCACAAGGAGGAGTGAATGCTGGGCAGCAAGCTCGTTGTGGTAAGTGTCAGCAGCACCATACTGGGCCGTGTGCTGTGAAATGTATAAAGTGTCAGAAGGTTGGTCATATTGCAAGGTTTTGTAAAAGCAAGGTTGTGGCAACAGGAGCGAATGCTCAGCTTGTGGTTACTTGTTTTGGATGTGGATAGCGTGGACACTATAGGAGCCATTGCTCGAAGAATGCTGGACAAGGAAATGGAAATGCTCGAGGTAGAGTGTATGTGATGGGGAATGGAGAGCAATACCATGATCCAAATGTTGTCACTGGTACTTTTCTTCTCAACAACCTTCGTGTTAGAATTTTGTTTGATTCGGGTGCCGATATGAGTTTTGTATCTTCTAAGATTGCGCCGTTACTCCGGCTTACCCCAACACCATTAGGTGTCAGCTATAGCATTGAGTTAGCTAATGGTAACATAGTTGATACCCGTACTGTGATCCGTGGCTGTACCCTTAACCTTTTAGACCACCCGTTTAGTATTGATTTGATGCTGATTGAGCTTGGGAGTTTCGACGTAGTGATTGGGATGGATTGGTTATCCAAGCATCAAGCGAGTATTGTTTGTGGAGAACGAGTTGTTCATATCCCTCTTAATGGTGATATTTTGATTGTTCGAGGCGATAGGAGTGGAACTCGCATGAATATAATTTCGTGTATCAAAACCATGAAATACATCGAGAAAGGATATCATGCATTCGTAGCACATGTGGCTAAGAAGGAGTCGGGAGAGAAGCGACTCAAGGATGTTCCTGTAGTGCGTGATTTTCCTGAAGTATTTCCTGAAGACTTGCCGGGACTTCCGCCAGCTCGACAAGTGGAGTTTCGCATCGATTTAGTTCCAGGAGCCGCACCTGTTGCGCGCGCACCGTATCGACTAGCACCGTCAGAGATGGAGGAATTGTCCAAGCAATTACAAGAATTGCTGGATAAAGGATTCATTCGACCTAGTTCTTCGCCCTGGGGAGCTCCGGTATTGTTTGTGAAGAAGAAGGATGGATCGTTCAGGATGTGTATTGATTACCGTGAGTTGAACAAGTTGACGGTGAAGAACCGCTACCCGTTACCAAGGATTGACGATCTGTTTGATCAGTTGCAAGGATCGAGTTAGTACTCTAAGATAGAATTGAGGTCCGGTTATCACCAACTCAGAGTTCGGGAAGAGGATATTCCCAAGACAGCGTTCAGGACCCGTTATGGTCATTATGAGTTTCAAGTTATGCCGTTTGGTTTGAACAACGCGCCTGCAGTATTTATGGATCTCATGAACCGAGTATGCAAGCCTTATCTGGATAAATTCGTGATAGTCTTCATCGACGACATCTTGATTTACTCCAAGAGTGAGGAAGAACATAAGCGACATTTGGCGACGATTCTTAAGTTGCTCAAGGACGAGCAGTTGTACGCAAAGTTCTCTAAGTGCGAATTTTGGATTCGCAAGGTACAATTTTTGGGTCATGTGATTGATAGTGAAGGATTACATGTGGATCCCGCTAAGATTGAGGCTATTGAGAAATGGGCAACGCCTATTAATGCCACAGAAAAATTCCGTCAATTTCTAGGATTGGCTGGGTATTACAAGGATCATCGAGGATTCTCCAAGATATCCAAAACCGTTGACTGCGTTGATTCACAAGGATAAGAAGTATGAATGGGGGGAGGAAGAAGAGAAAGCATTTCAGATTTTGAGCAGAAGCTTTGTAGAGCACCGATATTGGCTTTGCCAGATGGAGTGGAGGATTTTGTGGTTTATTGTGATGCTTCGTATCAAGGATTAGGAGCAGTTTTGATGCAACGAGGGAAGGTTATGGCTTATGCTTCCCGACAGCTTAAGACTCATGAGGAGAAGTATACCACTCATGATTTGGAATTAGGAGCCGTGGTTTTTGCACTTAAGTTGTGGAGACACTACCTTGATGGTACGAAGTGTGTTGTCTATACCGACCACAAGAGTTTACAGCATATTTTGGATCAGAAGGAGTTGAACATGCGACAACGACGATGGTTAGAGACGTTGAGCGATTATGATTGCGAGATTCGATATCACCCGGGAAAAGCGAACGTCGTGGCTGATGCCTTGAGCCGAAAGGAACGGTTAAAGCCACTACGTGTTCGATCTTTAGTTTTGACGATCAATTCGAATCTACCCGCCCAGATTTTACAAGCCCAAGAGGAAGTCGTGAGACAAGGAGATCTCAAGGAAGAGAAACTTGACGGGATGATCGAGAAAAAGAAGTTGGAGAAACGATCGGATGGAACTTTATGTTATAAAGGAAGAAGTTGGGTGCCATTGTTTGGAGGACTGAGAGATCTTATTTTGCTAGAGCCTCATAAGTCTAAGTATTCTATTCACCCAGGATCTGATAAGATGTATCAGGATGTGAAGAAGTTATATTGGTGGCCCAATATGAAGGCTGAGATTGCCGATTATGTCCGTAAGTGTCTTACCTGTGCCAAGGTAAAAGCCGAACATCAGAAACCGTCTGGTCTGCTAGAACAACCCGAGATCCCAGAATGGAAATGGGAGAGGATTACGATGGATTTTATCACCAAGCTACCTAAGACTGCTACTGGATTTGATGCTACTTGGGTAATAGTCGACCGATTGACGAAACTGCTCACTTCTTGCCGATCAGGGAGAACTATAGCATGGATAAGTTGACTAGGCTCTACGTGAAGGAGATAGTTTCTCGGCATGGAGCACCAGTGTCTATTATCTCCGATAGGGATAGCAGGTTTACTTCGAAATTCTGTCAGTCGCTTCAGGATTCGTTTGGAACGCATCTCGATATGAATACCGCTTACCATCCACAGACCGATGGGCAAAGCGAGAGAACCATTCAGACTTTGGAAGATATGCTACGCGCGTGTGCGATTGATTTCGGGAATGGATGGGATGTCCATTTGCCTTTGGTTGATGTCCTACAACAACAGTTATCATGCGAGCATTAAAGCTGCACCGTTTGAGGCACTTTATGGCCGAAAGTGTCGTTCACCCATTTGTTGGGATGAAGTGGGAGAAGCACAGCTTATTGGTCCGGATTTGGTCCGTGAGACGACCGAGAAGATTGCTCAGATTAAAGAGCGATTGAAAGTAGCTCGTGACCGTCAGAAGAGTTACGCGGATGTGAGGCGTAAACCCCTGGAGTTTCAGGTAGGAGATCGGGTTATGTTGAAGGTATCGCCTTGGAAAGGTGTGATCAGGTTTGGTAAGAGAGGAAAGTTGAATCCTCGATATATTGGACCTTTTAGGATTTTGGAAAGGATTGGTCCCGTGGCTTATAAGCTGGAATTGCCACCCGAGCTTAGTAGGGTTCACCCTACTTTCCACGTGTCGAATTTGAGGAAGTGTTTGACCGATGAGGATGCGGTAATTCCGCTTGAGGAGATTGAGATTGATGAACAGTTGCATTTTGTTGAAGAACCTGTTGAGATTATGGATCGCGAGGTTAAGCGATTGAAGAAGAGTCGTATTCCTCTTGTGAAAGTTCGTTGGAATTCCAAGAGAGGACCTGAGTACACTTGGGAACGCGAGGATGAATTTAAACGCAAGTACCCAAATCTTTTCAAAGCCGGGACTGGTGACTTAAACTAAATCCGGGACGGATTTCTAAATATGATGTATGTTATGTAACACCTGGTACTTTTCCTAAAACCTATTTCTAGCCAAACTTCTATTTTCGTACCTGAGATACTTTTAAATTTTTAATGCATGTTAAATTGGGCTTGAGAAGCGTGAGATATATTGGAAACGAGAATTTATTCCTTGATTGACTCAGCACAACCTAGAAAACTCGAATTGTATTGCATTTGCCAAATTATTTGATTTATTTTGAGTTTGAGAAAAACTCTGAAGTTTATGCTTGATTTTATTGGAAAAATTATTTCGTGAACAATGGCGCAAGTTTTGTAAATTTTCGAGTCCGTATGCTATGTCGTTTGGACCCCGAAGCGTCTTCGTGAGAAGTTTGATACGTTGGCAAAGCTAGTCCCTTGAGTTATATTTCACTTTCCACCCTATACTTTATTTAATTCAAAACCTACCCTATACCTTTTCTTAATATAAATACTCCACTAACACTTTTTTTCTCATTTTATATACATAAAACACATACACACCTCACACCACTCTCTCTCTCTCTCTCCCTTTTTCTCTCTTTCGCCGGCGACCCACACCCCCACCGAAACCCCAAAAATTCCGGCCACCAGAATATTTTCCGACCGCCACCTTTTACACCACCTATACCAAACTATAGATCGGAACATCCCCGTCACACCCGTACAAACCCCGTACCCCAAACACCCCCGTACGCCACCTCACGCGCCACCCCCGCCATCACCAACCACCACCGAACGCTGCCACCACCTCCTTTCACCTTCTACCACCGGTAAAGTCACCCCACGCGCCTCCCCTTTTCACCATTTTCATTTTATACGAAACCCTAATTTTATTTTTATTTAAATCTGATTTTAATTATTTAAAATCTTTTATAAAAATGTTTTTATTAAATGTTTTTAATATAAAACTTGTGTGGAATTTCTTTTTGGTTCTCGGTTACTCGTTGGCCGCGACTCGGTACGAACTCACCGAGTCAACTCGTGACTCGGTGAGGTTTTGGATGTTCTTGTTGTTGTAGATTGATGTTTGGTAACGAGGGAGTATATATTTTTGTGTTTGTGATAAGTTTTGAGGGTCTGTTTGGTTTGGGTTGTGTTCGGCAGCCAACTGCCACCACCACCGTGGCTTGGGTGGTGGTGGTGGTGGGTTATATTATTGTTAATATTATTGTTGATGTGTTTGGGATTGGATTTGGATTATTTGGTTTGAGCCGAGGGTATATTGGTTTCGGATTTGGACTTGGTTATGGTTATGGCCGAAAGGTTTAGGGATTCGGATTGGTTTTTGAGTTGATTTTGGGGTTGTAGAAATTATATTGTTGTTGTGTGTCGGATTATTTCGGGATTTGGTTGCTAGTCTCGGGATTACTATTATTAATGTTATTAGTTTAGAACGGTAAATAAATAAAACGGTTAATAAAATTATTGAACCTAAAATACATTTGACATAGTTGAGAGGATTTGGACATTGGACTTGGTTTCCGTGTTATTATTATTGTGATGTTTTATTGTGAGCTTGAATTGGACGTATTGGATTTGCGGCTATGGTTATTTGGACTTATGGACCCTTTAGTACACGAGACGGTAGGGTACGTTAGGCCCTTAAAGATCTTAACGTACCTGGAACCCGAACAATACAAAATGGTCGATAAACCTAAACAACTAATGGACTACGTGAATGATATATCCAATCATATTATTATTTATAAAATGTTAAACGTTGTTTAAATATAAAGAGTCGTTGACTCGGGAAATGTTCTATAAACGGGCACGTCATGCCGAAATTTTGTAAAACTCTTTATGAACTTCAAACTATTTTACCAACTACTATTTATTTCGAAACCCTTTTATTACAACGTTACTTTGGGAAAATGGGTAAACCGAGACTTGTTATTAGCGTTTTGTTATTTATTTAAGTGTGTCCTTATTCTCATTTCTTCATCTTTCCATTTCTTTTCGACGACTTTCTTAGAGTATTCATTCGTCTTTCTTGCGTATTTTGTCATTTCGCCGACTTATTCTTTTCTATCTTTATTCCACACGAGACTTTTAAAACTATTTTCTTTCAAGTGCCATTGTCTTTTATAAAACTTTATTCAAGCATTGTTTATTGAAATATTCGAGTACCATTGCTGAGTTATGATATTGATATTGCTTGGGTTGTGCTGAGGATTATTTGATGTGACGCATTATTTGATTGGTTGATATATCTCGTTTCCTGCTATTGTTAAGGTGTGATTCATAGCCCGCTTTTTATCTTTTAAATGTTTATAAACCCATGGGGTGAGATACATGCTTTCAATGTTTTCTAAGCACAAGTATTTTTGGTATGCTTTTCCTGATTGGTATGCTTTCCTGACGATGTGCTAAGTAGCTTTACCTTGCCATTGCAAGACCCTCAGATCATGAACCATTAATCACTTGCGAGTGAGCGCGAATATAGGGATATAGGCCTACAGGAATTGACCCTTGTTGGTCCCTTTTTCTTGGTTAATGGTTAACTACAAAGTTAATCTAACCAAGTTCCATAGCATAATGATGCAAAGATTAATAACTAAGAAATAAAAAACGTAAAAGATACGAAACAAGATTTTCAACGTTTAACTCTTTATTAGAAATTAATCAAAAGAATTATACCCAAGTGTTTGCGGAACAACACTTGGGATTGAAATGACAAGTATGGTATGGTGTTACTCCTCTCTAAACTTAAGCTATGCTTAAGTAGCAACAAAAGACCCACTAAGCTATCTTAGGGATGGTTGCTATTTGGAGAGAGTAAAGATTAGTTTGTGAATGTCTAAGCATTAAGTGCACAAACTCTGCAACCTTTACTCTCTCTTATGACTCCTATTTATACACAAGTATATTACAACCGTTGTGAAAAAGACAAAGATTACATCAGCCTAGTTGAGACAAAATACTTACGTATTTTGTCTCTTTTACATAAGTCTATTTTGGGTATAGGACAACGCAACTCTCTGAGGTTCAGATATGACACCATCCTGAACTCACACCATTCAGAGAAAGTTTGACTTTACAAGGATACTGACACTCTTTGTAATTTCAAACGTTTCCCGCCTTGTCCCGCCCATTCTTCAGGCTTCATGTCTTTAATCTTCAGTCTTTAGCTTTTGTTGCTTCAGTGAGGAGTAACTTGGGATTCAGTGAGTTATTGTCATCACTCACCAAATCCATCACCTTCTTCTTTGGCTTAGGTGCCAATCACTGAGAATCCGCCTCACTGAATGGAAAGCTTTTCTTCTTAAGCTTGTCCCAAGCATCCTGAAGATGACTCACTGAGTGACTGTTCACTCAGTGACTTGATTGTGTTAAAGGTAGTTAAACATTTAGGTTATTTTATGTTCAAATCCTAGATTAAGAGAATTTGGGAATTCAGTGACCCAACAATCTCCCCCTATTTGGATATACAAATAGCCTAAGTGTTAAATGTAATTTGAGAGGACACTGATAAAACAAAACATCATTGTTCATTGATAGCTATTACAGTTCCTAACAAAATACAAAAAAAAAATACAAGGATGGAAGGTGCTGCAGCTTCAGATGTTGAGGTGGTAGCCAAGTGCCTCAAGCTTAGCTCTTTTGGATCTCAGTACATCTTTTTCAGGATGCTCTTCAATCTTTGTTTTCAGGTCTATGCAGAACCTTACATTTGCAGCTGTTTTGATTGGAGAAGCCATCATGAAGTACATAAGCATCGCCTTAACCCCGGCCTTATCAATATCTGACCATCTTTGAAAAGAGGGGTTCCCAAATTCATCAACAAAGCAAAGACATCTTTCAGGTAGCTCAAGAACTGTATTGTTGACAAATGTAATCCCTTCAGGAAGGCTTCTGTCGCATTTAAGTCCAGGAACCTTGATTTCTGCTTCAGTGCCTATTCTTTTCCTTTTCCTTTGGGAGGGTTGAGTCGATGCTTCCTGAGATGGGATGGCCTGAATGGCTTGTACTGAAGGTGGCATTAGGGAGGGAATCCCAAGTTCTTTATGTTTCAGGGTTAGATGATGATAACGAGTTTCAAGGGACTTCATCAGTTTTGGGACCACTATGTTGTTCTTCTTTGTAATGATTGGAGCTAGTTCATCGAGCTCAGTGATCCCGAAGTCAGTGATCTTGAATGGATCATGCACCTTGAAGTTTCGTTTATCCTGACCCTTGAAGACAGTGAGTACTGCAGGATTGGTTTTCACATGGATTTTAACATCAGTGATGGTTTCAGGATTTAACCTCTGTGTCATAATCCAAGTGTATCTATCAATGTT
The DNA here is from genome assembly GCA_014162995.1 of Artemisia annua. Lineage (NCBI taxonomy): Eukaryota > Viridiplantae > Streptophyta > Magnoliopsida > Asterales > Asteraceae > Artemisia > Artemisia annua. The sequence continues at coordinate 15,354 of LBNU01005371.1, read as the reverse complement.
CTTTTGTCTGTTCTCTGCAGCTTTCTTCAGTTTGGCATCCCTCTTCTGTTTGAGCTCGGCCAGTTGTGCCTCCTGAGCCCTTTTGAATTTCTCACCACCTTCTCTGTTTACCAAATCTTCAGGGTTGATCCCAAGAGACACAGCTTCCTCATTTACCACTTCTATGAGAGCAGCTTTGCTGATCCTTTCCTCTTCAGCTGCCTTTCTTTCTCTGTCCACCCTATCAAGATAAGCTGAGATTTCATTCTCAGTCATCCAATAAGATATCCCATTGTTGACATAGGGAATCCTGGATGTTTCAGCAGCGCCACTCCTGGCTTCTGAGGGAGTAGGCACAAGGTGAGTGTCTGGCTCTTCGAAGATTTTCTTTTTGCCTTTGTCCAGTTGCGAGGAAGATGTTTCAGGTTCCTTGTATGAGGAAATTGGAGCAACCTGAGCAGGAATCTCCCCCGCAGTATGTGACTGAGATGCTTCAGTAGTAGGAACTTCAGTGGTAGGAGTAGGAATTTCAGTATTCTCCTCCCCCTCAACTGTTGCAGGAACGTCAGTGAGAGCAAAAGTTGGAGTGTCCACTTCAGCAGAAGAGCCTTTGAAGGCCTGAAACATTTCCGTCATCATTGCCTTGATATCCTTAGTGTCTTGTTGAATGGAAGACACCTTGGATTCAAGGGAAGCCTGAGAACTTTCAAGGGCAAACAGGCGAGAGCCAAGAGACCAAGCCACTGAGCTAGATGACTTAGCCCAGTCAGCTACCTGTAGTTCAAGAGTGCTGAGGGAGGTTTGGATTCCGGTCACTGAGGAGTGAAGAGATGGAAGATCCAGGGATTTGAGCACAGTGACAAGCTCAGGAAGACTTGCAGTCTGCTGGATGAAGTTCTCAGAAGCCTGAAGTAATCTGTTGTTGAGCTCAGGATCCTCCTTGACAGACTCTCGAATTGTTTCAACCTGATGTACAAGTTTGTTGAAGGATGTAACAAACTTGTTCATGTGTGAGTTCAGGGTGTTCAGATTGTGGTCAACACCTGATTGCTGTTCCAAAATATTGTCATGAAACTCTTCAACCGCATCCTTCAGATTGAAGTAATGAACAGCTTGTTCAGTGTGCATATCAAACACTTCATTTGTGAACCCCTGAAGAAGACCTGAGGTAGCCTTCTTTAGAAATCGAATCATATGGCGGCCAGTGAGAGCAACATTAGCGTCACTCTGGTCTGAGGAGACAGAGGGTTCATCCTCATGCTGAGATCCTTCAGGATGAGATTGCTCAGCAGCGTGGGATGGAGACTGAGGTGATGGTTCAGTAGGTTCATTAGGTTCATTGATTTGTTCCTCAGTCTCCATGTCATCCCCAGCTTCAAAATATTCCTCTTCACTGCTCTTGCTCTCTTCGTCATCATCGGAGTCAAGAACAGCCTGAAACATCGCCATTGAATCGATCTCCAAAATTGGATCGGCTAAGTTGTGGTCGCTCCCTGACCCCTCTATTCCAGAAGACTGGGATTTGTCTACCTGGTCTTTAGGGTCAGTTTGCGAGGAATGCGCTTCGCCGTGGGGGGGGGGGTGATGGTTCCATATCAGTAGGTGGTATTAATCCCCCTGAGTCTTTGTCCCCAAGTGACCCTTCAGGCACTGATGGGTTTGCTTCAGTGCTATCATTAGGATCAGTGAAAGTATATTCCCTATCAGCGGGTTGTGAATGTCCCTCTGAGTCTTTGGGAAGAGTTGTGGTGTCGTCAGACAAAAGCTTGGATTGGCGAATGTCCTCATTGGGCAATGAGATGTTTGGGCATCCCTTTCCAACAGGATTGTTCTGGCCTATCGAAGACTTAGAGGCCTTTCCTCCCTGATGCTTAGGTTGTGATTTACCTGAGCCTTTAGCGGGATGTGATTGGGTGTGGTTTCCCTTCTCAGTAGGGTAGTGCTGCCCTACCTAGGATTTAGAACCCCTTTTTCCCTGAGACCCTGGTTGTGATTTACCAGAGCCTTTAACAGGATGTGATTGTTGTGTTGTTCCTGACCCTACTAACTTGTTTATGTTAATAGAGTCATAAGGAGAGGGTTTGCCCGAGGACACTGAGTGTGATGTCTCAGTGCCCTCCGTTGGCGGTTGTTTTGGGGCCAAGGAGTCAGAGATTATTTTCAGGGTGTCGGGGGTCAAGGTCAGTTGTTTTCCCCTTTTCTTGGGCTTTGAGACCGAGGTGCTGATGTGCTATTTGTTAGTGCAAGTTTTAAATTTATAAAGGTGAATTACCGAATCTAGAAACAACACATACGAGCAAGTGTACTCGTCCGTTATAGCAAGATATGATGGTAAGTCGGGATCGTTTGCAGGGATTTGTGAGTGAATCTAATATTAGTCTATAAGTACTTCTCTAATCGTAAGCAAATAAGGTAATAAGCAAATTCAATAATTTAAAAACTACACTTGTTTAGACTAGTTTTNCTAGATTTTCCTGTGGTCAGTTTTGTTATGAGGTCTTTGAAGATAATTTATCCAATATCTATTTTTTACCCTCGAAAAGATTGAATACTATCATTGCTTGAGTAGCATTCAATTGTTCCGTAGAGGATTTGTTCCCCTAAAGACCTGAATGACAAAGGTCATCAGGATTCTCCATGGGGCAGGGAACCAAGCCTTTAAAATTGGGGCTTTTCACAAAAGGGTCCCTGGAGCCACTTCAGGGTGGAATTTATCATATGGCCCCAGAGTTAGCAGTTCAGCTTTTACCTCATCCTCAGAAGGATGGGGTTCAAAGGTCTGTGAGTAGTCAAGGCCAGTGGCTTTAACAAAGGACTGATAGGTCAGGGATAGGTGTTTCTTCCCATTGTTCAGTGTGAACGTAATGGTTGCTTTCTTAGGCTCAGTGGGCTTATCCACCACATCAGTACACCAAAATTCCCTTAGATAGTCAGGGTAAATCACAGACGGTGTTTTTGTAAAAGCAGTGGATAGGAAACAGTTTTGTAAATATTTCACCACGTCTTTGTAGACGGGAAATCCCTCAGGATAAGCAAAGTTTCCTACCACATTGTTTTTTGTCAAGTCCACAACCTCAATCTGGAATCCCACATTAGGTGCGTATGGAATTACTTGAGAGGAAGCCATTTTTTATTTTAAAGATTGGTCGGAAATTGATCGGAAAAATTGTTTTGGTGATAGTAAAGCGAACACACACAGATTCACAAAAAAAAATTGCAAGAGTTTTTGATAGTTTTGAAAGCATGTGTGTGTGTGTTTTGTGAAGGGGGTATTTATAGGAGAGAATTAGGGTTTGAGGGAGTGTGGATGTCAAAGATAATGTAAAACTGTAATTTTGAAATTTTTGACATCCTCATTAACTCCCACCTTTCCACTCCCCTCGTTTTTCGCAACTGTCAAGATGAACAGTTGCACGCTTGTACATTATCAGTGTGGCATTAAATGCCAAGTGGGTAATGGGAGGGGTATGTGGGGGCCCAAGATGTGGATGCCAGAAGGTACAAGTAACATATATTCCTATATTAAATGTAAATCCAGTTACCAACCTAGGAAATTTACTAACTAAGTGCATAGAGCATTTAGTTAGACATTTAATGTCCTTTGAATATCTTGAGGCCCCCTGAACGTCAATTCGTTCAATATGTTAGGTGTGAAATGGAAGATTCAGTGAGTGGGGTAACATTTCTCACTGAGAGTTGGTGTTTCTCAGAGACCTTAGAGGGAGTCTTCATCAGGCTGGATATTTTCATCAGAGACCTGACTATCAATATCCAACATGCCCAATTCAGCTTTTAGTCTAGTGAAAGTGGGTTCATCCAGGGGTTTTGTGAAGATATCAGCTAACTGATACTCAGTGGGGATGAAATGTAGTTCAATTTCTCCATTCATGATATGGTCCCTGATGAAATGATATCTGATATCAGTATGTTTGGTTCTTTGGTGGAGCACTGGGTTATTAGAAATGGCAATTGCAATTGTGTTGTCACAGAAGATGGGTACACTTTTGTAATGTATACCATAGTCACTGAGTTGACTCTTCATCCATAACACATTTGCAAAACATCCAGCTGCGGCCACATACTCAGCCTCAGCTGAAGACATGGCCACTGATAGCTGTTTCTTTGTGCTCCAACAAACAAGTTTTCCTCAAAGGAATTGACAGGACCCAGATGTACTTTTTCTATCCATTTTGCAGCCTGCGTAATCAGAGTCAGTGTATCCCTTAAGGTCAAATCCTGAGCACTTAGGATAATACAAACCAAGGNGGGTACACTTTTGTAATGTATACCATAGTCACTGAGTTGACTCTTCATCCATAACACATTTGCAAAACATCCAGCTGCGGCCACATACTCAGCCTCAGCTGAAGACATGGCCACTGATAGCTGTTTCTTTGTGCTCCAACAAACAAGTTTTCCTCAAAGGAATTGACAGGACCCAGATGTACTTTTTCTATCCATTTTGCAGCCTGCGTAATCAGAGTCAGTGTATCCCTTAAGGTCAAATCCTGAGCACTTAGGATAATACAAACCAAGGTTTGGAGTTCCTTTAAGGTATCTCAGGATCCTTTTCACAGCAGTGAGATGAGATTCTTTAGGGTCTGATTGATAACGTGCACATAGGCATACTGCAAACTTGACTCGTCTCAGAACCAACAGGTATTGCCACACAAGCTAGCCACTTGTGAATGGCTAACCGTAACAAATAAACCCTGAAAGCTTGAGACAAGGTGTAATGAAATCCTGGAGAGTATAGTGTTTCCCCGGGTCGTTAAAGTCCCAACGAGGCTGAAATTGTGTTTGAAAAACGTTTTGGGAATAAGTGACTTGGGAATAGTAACCAGAATAAGATTTTGATTGGTTTTTACACTACTGATTGCTTGGAATTTAAAATGAAAATATACAATAACAGATATAACAAATTTATAACACAAAATGCAATTAAGTAAAGTACAGGGACTAAAAATGACAACTTCTAAACTACAGGGACTGAAAATGACAAGTTCCAAACTTAAAGGGTGAAAAATGAAAATTTTGAAACTTATAATATTAAAGAAAAATAAAATCTTAAAAGAAAATATTTTATTAATACTATACTAATTTAATATTAATTAATTAATATAAACTATTTTAATTTACTTAAAAATCTATTTAAACTAATTCTAAAAGATTTCTAATACAAATTTAACTTAGAAAATTACAAAATTATTTTCTAAAAACCTAAAATGACTTAAAATGTTTATAAAAATTAAAAAGAAATATTTTTGTCTTTTTGTAGATTTTTTATAAATTAAAAACTTAATTAATATTTAAAACCTAAATAAACTATTTAAAAGAGAAAAATTAGAAAATGAAAATGGAAAATTATAAAATTAATTTTTACAGGTTCTAATTAATGTGATAAAGCTAGAAAAATTATAAAAATGAAAATCAGATTAAAATTTGACAACTATTCTAATTTCTTTTTGGTTTTTCTAATTAAACTGTTTTAATTAAAATTAAATCTAAGAATTTACCAAATGAACAGTAAAAATTCTAGAAAAATTACTAAAAGTACTAAATATTATGTAGATCCTAGGAAAATTATAAAAACTTGCTACTGTTTAACAAATTTATACAGAACTAATTAATTTAACAGTTTTAATTAATTACTAAATAAACTAATGTTAAATCTAATAAATACTAAACAGAAAAAGAATATTCTAAGAAAATTACTACAAATACTTAAGGTGACAAACTAATTTTGAAAATTATAAAAACAGGTTGTTATTAAACTAGATTTAAAAAGAGAAAATGAAAATTAAGAAAAATTAAAAATATTAAATAGAAACTATCACTTTTATTAAAAAGTGATTATTTTTGGAATTTTCTTTTTGGAACTTGTTTATACACTGAAAATGAACACTTTTTATGAAAACACTTTTGGTGGAACTCAAAAATAAGCTCTGTGCAAGCTTAAGCTTGTCACAGTTTTGACTTTGTTTTGACCAAGGGGGTAAAATAGCTTAAACTGGCTTGGGTGGGGTCCACAGATACAAAAGGGAGTTCAAATAAGTTGTTTACACAAGAACAAGCTTAAATCAAACAATGAAAAGCACTGAATAAGCTAAAAATGACAAATAAGCACTTAGGAACAACACAGATACAAACACACTTTGCACAATCTTGCAGACCTTGTGGGGTCCACAGGGGTGATCTATGGCCTAAAACAAAAGTTGATATGGAAACTAGGCCAGGTTAGCTTCACAATGAGCTTAAGCTTGAAGCTTATGGTTCACTGAGTAGCTTGTGGTGAGCTTGTAAAGTTGGGGTGTTTGAAAACATACATTGACTATGAGGGCTTCGTACTGCAGAGCAATGCGAAGAAAACGCTAGGGCGCGCCGCTAGCCACTCCTGCAAGAAAACGGGGGCCTAGCTAACGCGCCTCCTTATTGAAAAGTCGAAAGGATATTGAGATGATCGATATGAGCAAAGAAGCGTCAAGGCATTTGGAAGAAAAGCCCGGCCTTACTCAACAAGCACCTTTCTCTAGCTTTAGTAAGGTTGCTTGTTTCCACTCATGAAGCATTCTTTCTACAAAAAAAGGTCAACGGGGGTACTAAAATGGCTCTCACTGCACACCATCTACGGATGGAAGGTGAAGGAATAGAGTCTACTTTACAAATTAGGCTAAGTTACTTCGCACCTGACTGCTGATAGCGCCTCTCGGATACCTATTGGAGCTTTAACAAGTGCAACAAACCATCAAAAAGGTGGCTCCCCGTCGCCTTAGAGCCTTTTCCCAGTGCCACGGAAGGCCCCAACGAGGAAGGCGTTAGTGGTTTTATGGTCCAAAAATGCTAATCCCCCCCCTTTTTGTGCTACCCTACTCCTAGGGCCGGGAAGAAGCATAAAAAAGGCCAAGCCGTTCTCTTGCGTTTGCCCAACCTGTTGCTTCTAAAGACTGCCCTCTCTCGCGTTGGCATGTTGTCCAGCTTATACTACGAGTCCCGTATCCAGCAACCCAACCTATACAAAGGCGCATCCATCAAAGCCCCTTTACTAGATTGGAGCTATGAAAGTTTACCTTCTTTTTATAAAAAGGGAAAGGGCTTTTTCAGCTGGGTGCCGCAGTAGCGCCACTCCGTTTTCCTTTACTAGTTTAGGGTCCCGTGGTTCCTATGCCGCCGCCTTTCCCGGTCCTTTCTTTTAGTGCCTTTCGACCGAAGCCGATAGCTCTGGCTAGTTCAGGGATAAGATGGCTGCCGCCCAGCTCACTCGAAGAATGGGTTTGAGAGTATCGGGTCTTCAATTAGGCTGATCTCTCAACGCATCCGCTTTCAAATCATCTGCCTGCTGATGGCTTGTTGTGCAGACGGTTTCTGTTGCAATTGAATCACAGTGCTAATGAGGTCAAAAAAAAGATTAGAATAGCAGCCCTAGTAAATAAGCTCTAAACCACAAAATAAGCTTTGGAACTGAAAGTATGGCTGATTGGCTTTCTTAAAAAGCTAAAACCTTAAAGGTGGCCCACTAATGAAGGGCCTGTGCACCCTTGTGAATATGGGTCTTAAACTGTGCACAGGGCGGGAGGTTTTGAAAAACCTCTTATAAAGAAAAGCACTCCAAAAAGCAGTTTTTAAGGCTAGAAAAAAATAAATAGAAAACCTAATGAAGCTTAGCAACTAAATATAATACCACAAGCTTTTAACCTAATTCACAACAACAAAGCTTCACAATAAATCAACCATTTTATTCAAAACTTTTTTTTCTGTCCAATTCTGACTTTTTTCGATTTATGATCTAAGTTGACTAAAATGGATTTTGATCTGATTTATGACTGATTATGATATATTAAGCTAGCAAGATCATGAATTTGCAACCTTACAACTTATGAACTTGTTTTGATGAATTTTGACTCAATAAACCTTTAACAGTGAAAACTTTTGATGAGAGATTTGAAATTGATTTTGACTATTCCATAAACTAGCCACTGGTTTTTATTACTGAGATGGAGTTCTTAGGACCTAGTGCTAACATGTTAGCAACATAAAACAACAACTTAGAACAACAAAGTTCAGTTATACGTCCCTGAACCAAACACACCTATGAATCTGTGGAAATGGAGATTTTCAAAGCCCTAAACACTGATTTATCTTATAAAACCAATTAAAAACTTTTAACAAGGCATTGGTGCTGTTGATCATACAAGCACAAAAACTCAACAATACACAGCAAGAACTTAATGAATCAACACTATGCCAAGTTTTGGGCCAGTCAAATTGAGCCAAAAGCTGAGCACAGAAGCATTCTAAAACTACAAACGTCTTATATTAAGTACAATATTGATTAAGATACACCTAATAAGCAAAAAGAAACAAACAAGAACAAGGTTAAAGCCCCATATTCTACAGTGAAATCGATAAAATGCGATTTATGAGGCTTACAAATTGCATTCCAGCTTAAACCAAAGAAACGAAGAACCACAGAACCAACCTACTAGCTCTTCCACAAGACCACTAACCCAAGGCCATCCAAAATCACCCTGCTCCAGGCTGTGATCATCTTCTTCAACAAATTTTTGATTTCACGTATTTTTGATTTCTTTTGTATTTTTCCGGCTGTTTTTGATACGTAGACTGAGTTTTAATTTTCTAAAAGCTGTTTATAAGCTTTTCTAGGACTTATGTGAGCCTAAGAGCTCCATAAACAAAGCCTACAAACAACATGAAACAGGAATGAGGAATTTGAAATTTGAAATCAACAAAACTGCCAATTCAATATGATTCAAACTTCGATTCATTGATTGGAGAAAGGGCCTTCAAAATACACTGAATAACTGAAACTACAAATTCAAAAGCTTAAGATTACACTAGAATTGAAAATTCACTAATTTCGACAACTAAATTACAAATTACTACTCTACTTCATCTCTGGGCTTCTTCTTCTTTTATAGCCATCCCAAGGGGTCTTCTAGGGTTTCTGAGCAATTTCCCACAACCACTGGATCAAATTCACTCCTATCTTGGCCGATACACGTGTTTTTGCGCCAAAAATGGGAGAGAGATTTTGGACTGTTTATAACAATTGGGGGGGTGGCAGCATTTAATGGTGGAGTGATGTTAGGTGTAGGTTGGTATTGGCGGTGGGGATTGGGACAAAGGATGCGTTGGGGGTGCGGGTGGTGCAAGTTGCAGGGGTGTAGAGTGTGAACGAAGAAGGAGGTGCGGGAAGGGCCGGGAACGGCGTATTTGATTTTTTTAACTTAAGCGGGGCTTTGTTGGGCTTGAGCGGGGTTGGGCAGGGAGAAAAGAAAAAAGAGAGTGTATGTGGTAGCTAGGGGTGGGTTGGTTTGTTTTTATTGGGTTGGGTTTTTTGGATTTTGGGCGAATTATTAAGGATCCGGTTTGCGTTGTATATATTTTCACAAGGACCTTTTGGGGTGCAATTTTCTGTTTTTTGAGGGTGCGGTTTTGTGATTTTTCCAAAGGTATCACAAGGTTAATCTTTTCATATCTTGGAATTTCAGCTTCAAGCGAGGGGTCTTTTGTTGACTTTTCATATTTTTAAAGTCCAGGCGACCCATTTCTGCCATTTTGCTGAACACTTCAGCCAAACCTGCCTAATTTTCCAAATTTTTTACCACAAGACCAATTTTGTCATTGGATGAATTATACAAGTTTATTTTTGATTATTTTCCTTTTTAAATTCACCGAAGCGACTATTTTTGGACATTTTTCAAACTTGGGGGACCAAAGTTTTTAAATTTGTCGATTTTTTGATATTCAAAGGTTGTTTTGACAACTTATAAATCTCCCCAAGACTTTTATGTATTTTGGCATATTTTGAATTAGGGACTAGTTTTGACAATTTGTTGAAAGTTTTGAGGGGACTGGAAAAACGTGCCAATGTGCAAACTTTGTTTGTTTTTCATTTGTTTTTCAAAATTTTGCATCTAGGACACATAAAACACACTTTTGGAATATCTTCACTATTTTGATGTATTATTTGGTGTTTTTGGATGTTTTGGCAGTTCAGATTAAGTAAAAATGATGAGTATTTACACACTCATCAATCCCCCACACTAAGATATTGCTAGTCCCTAGCAATATTTTGGAAAACTTAATGGATTTGATGTCTCTTTACCAAAAGCCATTACTTCTGGAGTAGCCAAATGTTTCAGTTCAAGTAAGAACCAAGGTACACTGATAACCAAGTGATTTTGAGCAAACCACCAGCTGTAAACGGGTTTGATTTGTCTTTACCAGAAACCGTTTGCTTCTGGACTAGCCAACTCTTTACTGATTAGGATATGGTGAGCTGATTACCGTGCAATTTTTGGCAAACTGCAAGCCATCAACGGATTTGAGATATCTTTACCGGGAGCTGTTTGCTTCCGGATTAGCCAGACCTTTTGTGGATGAGACATGGTGGACTGATAACCATTTGTCGTGTTAGTGCAGAGCACTCACACCAAAAAGAAAAAAAAAATTTGGCCAAAATGGGGGAATTCAAGCTTTTTTAGATGGAAAAACGTGATCAAATTCGCCAGAATTTCCCCCCCCCCCACACTAGAATTGAATATTGTCCTCAATATTCAAAGTCCCGGCCATTATGCCGATACTTTGAGATGTAAAAATGTTTAGATTGAGGCAAGTGTGNGAAAAACGTAATCAAATTCGCTAGAATTTCCCCCCAAACTAGAATTGAATATTGTCCTCAATATTCAAAGTCCCGGCCATTATGCCGATACTTTGAGATGTGAAAATGTTTAGATTGAGGTAAGTGTGGGAACCATCAAGAATAAAGCTTCTTAAATAGAAGCTATCACTTCTTTTAAAGTGATGATGAATGATGAATGTTTTTTTATTTTTTTTTTTATTTATTTTTTTTTTGAAAGATATGTACATGCAGGGGCCATCTCCCCCACACTAATTTGGTAGAAAGTAGAAAGAAGTCAGAAACACGGGTGAATACCCGTGGCATGCTAGTTTTTGATCACCGAGTCACTAGCTTGACTCGATCCCCGCATTCATTGGTTCATGGGGAAAGTTTGGAGATCCGGGACAACCATAGATGGTATGTCCTCTCCAAAGTAATGCTTCAACCTGTGACCGTTCACTTTGAAATTTGGTCCGTCTGTTTGAGACAATTCGACGGTACCATATGGGTAAACTTTAGTCACAGTGAAAGGGCCAGACCAACGGGTTTTTAGTTTGCCCGAGAAGATCTTTAATCTAGAGTTGAAAAGAAGGACTCGATCACCAACGTTGAAAACGCGGTTTTTGATCTTGGAGTCATGAATCTTCTTTGTCTTTTCCTTGAAAATCAAAGAGTTCTCGTATGCCTGATCCCGAAGTTCATTTAATTCATTTAGCTGAACTTTACGGTGATCACCCGCTGTCTGGAGATCGAAGTTTGCATGTTTCAAGGCCCAGTAGGCTTTATGCTCAAGCTCAATCGGCAGATGACACGCCTTCCCGTATACAAGCTTGTAAGGAGTACACCCGATGGGTGTTTTGTAAGCTGTACGGAAGGCCCAGAGTGCATCATCTAGTTTATCCGACCAAGAGGCACGATTTTCGCCTACTGTCCTCTCCAGAATTCTTTTAATACCACGGTTCGTTACTTCCACTTGCCCACTTGTTTGGGGGTGATACGCAGTGGAAAGACGGTGAGTTACACCGTACTTCTGCATGACTTTATCAAATTTGTCATTGCAGAAGTGTGTACCACGATCACTAATGATGGCACGTGGAGTACCGAACCTGGCAAAAAGAGATTTTAAAAATTTCACAACAACTCGGGCATCGTTGGTGGGTAAGGCTTTCGCCTCAACCCATTTTGATAAGTAGTCAACAGCCACGAGTATGTATTTGTTTCCTCGAGAGGATGGAAATGGCCCCATAAAGTCTATGCCCCACACGTCAAAGATTTCGCAGACTTGGATTGCATTCTGAGGCATCTCGTTAGTCTTTGAAATATTCCCGTGACGCTGACAAGCGTCACAAGCTTTGACAAACTCTTGGGCATCTTTATAGATCGTGGGCCAGTAGAAACCCGAATCAAACACCTTCTTGGCGGTGTAGTTTGCATTATGATGTCCCCCCGTGGGCCCATCGTTGGTGGGTAAGGCTTTCGCCTCAACCCATTTTAACTATTAATTTTTGTCCTACTTTGCATAGCATCCTACATTCGCTATCTAATTCTTTTTCGTCTAAGGATAAATTATCGACACTATAGTACTCGGTTTCGGAACTTACCTCGTCGGATGCCTTGGCCATGAGACACTTCTCTTCTCTGTTGTCTCTTTCTCATCGGTCTCACTATCGCTCCATGCTCCTCCGATGAAAGATTTATAATTTTGACTTCTTGAAGCTTTTGGACATTCGCTAATGAGATGGTTTGGATCTCCACATTTGAAGCACTTCCTCTCGCTTTTCCCATTCTTGTCGTCCTTGATTCTATGCGAAGCTTTTCTTTCTTCAAATGGTTGTCTAACGTATCTTCCTCGTCTTTTGAAGAATTTCTTGAAGTCTCTCACCGCCATAGCGTATTCTTCATTATCACTTTCGGATGTCGAGTATTCTTCATCACTTAAGTCCTTCTTAGCCTTCAATGACAAATTGACTTGCTGTTGCTCTGCTTTTTTTTCCTTTAACCATTTCGGATCTTTCTTTATTATTTACTTCATACCACTTTCAAGTTTCCAATATTAGCTCGTCAAGTGGTAAAGTGTCTGATAGATTCTTTGATTCTTCAATAAGCCGTCACCTTGGCGCGCCACTTCGGAGGATGACCCTAAGAAATTTCCTTTACAAAAATTCTGCTGAGATAAAATTTCTCATCAAGTGCTTTTTGAAACTTTGTGATGATTGTGTTAAATCTGCGAAAGGCATTATCCTATCGACTCGCTCTCCTGGAATCATGAATTGGTTCATATTGTTTGTACAAGAAGGATCCTATTTTATATTATCTTTGACTTGACTATACGCTTGGTGAGGTGATTAATAAAGACATTCCAAAATTTCTTTTGCGGTATTACATTAATAAAAATTTCTTTCGTATTCTTTTCGTGGTAACGCATTATATAATAACCATTTTAGCATTCATGTATTTTTAGCAAGTTTCTTTTTCCAAATCATCGTTATTTGGTTTTCAATACGAAAACAAGTTCATCCTTTTTAGTTTCCAAAAATTCTATAACCATCGTGTATATAGGAGGACAAAGTCACACAAACCAATCATAGTACAAATAAACCACATGGCCAAGATCTAGTCCTTGATTTCAGCATAAGTTTCAATCGGATTTTTCCATATAGAAAATCCCTCACTTTCAAATAGTGGTGGTCTTTGCATCTAGATTGCCCTTCTAAATATTATTTCGAATTCCTTAGATCGATTCAAGTTTTAAAATACATAAATATATTTTCAAAAACTTAGTTTGACGTGCTCTTGATACCAATTTGTGGACAAACTAGGAAAGGGTTGAATTATGTTTTACGTCCGTGTTTAAATTAATAAACAAGTGACTTGGTCTTAACACGGATCAGGTTTTACACACAAGCTAGACACTGTGAATAAGTCAACCTATATAAAAGCCGTGAAGGTCACGAACCAATGCATGATGAAGTCCAGAGAGCTATAGAAATATTGCCGGTTCGTTATTTCCCGACGAGGAAGTGAATTTGGTATCAATAAAACGAATTGTGATCGATAGTGAATATGAACGGGAAGAGTAGTTTTAGAGGAGTAAGACTAAGGAAATTTATAAAACAAATCCAGCTAAACAGGCTTAATAGAGGACAATTACTTGATAAACAATAAATCTAAATAACGTTCTAAAAACTAAACGTATCGTATTAAAATTAAAATAAGTTAACGTACAAATATCAAACGCGAAATGTGAGCAAATAAAATCTACAGATATGACCAGCATTAACAGTTTTTTACAAACCTGACAATGTAAAAGAATTTTAGAATAATAAAAGAATTATTTTATATTAAAGCTTTTTTAATGGAATTATTGATTAATTAATTACGTCTGAAATAACTATGAATTTAAATTGATTATTAAAGTACTACTATTTTTAATATTACAAAGTTTTTCTAAATTATAATCTGTACACTAACAGTGAGCTAAGAAAAATATAAATAGTGTAAGATGTTTATTAGTAAGCAGAAAATAAGCTGAAATAAAGGCAAAATAAGCTTAAAAGGACATCAAAAATGCATTAATATAAAACTAAAAAAGGAAAGAATATGATTGAAAGACCCTTAGGGCGCAGAATTGGTATTTGTGTGTTGTGTTGTGGTTTGTGTGGGAGAGTCTTGGGTGTCGAGTCCAGTCCTATCTTTTGCAATGTTATTATATATATGTAAGTATAATATAATAATATATAGTATATATATATATTATTAATAGTATATATTATTATATAAATAATATAGGTATTATTAAATATATATATATATATTATACTATATAGTATTATATAATCATAGTAATATTATATATAATTTTAATATATCATGTATATATATTAATATAGTGATATAGTATATATATTTTCCTCTTTCTTCTTTTTACTAACACACAAACCAAAATCCAATTTTGCGCTTACTGAACACAGTCTTTGTAACAAAACTTGAAAACTCCACAAGATTAAAACGATTCAAAATGAAACAAAATAAAATATTTTTTGTGTGTTGCTTTTCTGTAAAATTGTCAACACACCAAATCCAAATTAAAGTCCAAATGATTAAATAACCAAAAGTCTTATAACGAAGCAGAAGCATAGCTTCAACAACATAACAACCAATAACATCAACAATGTCAGACAACGAAGTATCAGAAACAAGCTTAGAGCAGGAACATCAGTACAAGAACATACAAACATCAACAAGAACAACAAGAGCAGATCAGCGCCCAAGTAAAAGCTATAAAAAGGCTTAATAAAGCCAATTAAGCTGCATTATAAGCTTAGAAGCTCAATCCATCTAAATTAACAGCAAGCCAACCAACCAAGCTAGGAAGTAAAAACAACAAGAGATCGTATAGCACAAACAAGAGTCAAAGCATACTCGAGCATATGCTGATTATGAAAGCGAGCAGGCAATCGAAAAAGTTGGGTCCAAAGAAAGGGGTCAAATATATAGCATATTAATATAGCCAAAATTATCATCATAAAATAACTCTCATTGAAATTTTAACCGTATAGAACGGTACCTTAAATAGACGGCCTATTATTAACCAAGTAATCTAGAAGTGTACTCCCATAGGCAAATTTCATATTAATCTAGATCATCACCTATTATTAATACCCATTTACTAACTGAGCTAATCTTGTTATAAAAGTGATAGATAGATCTAAAGAGTAAACGTACTCTTGAAT
>LBNU01005370.1:158721-179297 GCA_014162995.1 Artemisia annua | reverse complement strand
ACTAGGTCATGTTTACTTGGGTAATTAGGGGCTTTGCGCATTTTAAAGCAGATACGCGGATCTTGGTTTTGATAATGGTATAAAATTTAATCATGTAACTTACACACTATTTAAATTTATTATTAATCAAATGAAGTGCAAGGATGTTCAATTAACCGTTTGGGAGCTCTTGTTCTTCAAATCAGGAGGTGGCCCCATCAAAAGATAACTACAAAAAGGTTAAAGCAGAACATTTACATACTCTACATTTCATTTTTCATACTTAAAATGGAAACAGAGAAAGAAAAAATTAGCGAGATTAAATGGCTTCAATCAGACTGCCAGAGCCTTAATTGTCCGTTGAAACATTCTTGCAAATGACTGCCATTTGTACAGGCTAGTGGTAAGCTAATCCAATATATTATCAACAAGATAAAGAGATTCTATTCTAACATAAAACAGTTTATATATAGAGGGGTTTGGGTTGCTATATTTTTTCTTATAAATAAGTATTTAGAACTTGTGTTGGATACGTCTATTTTAAAGAAAGTTGTAACACCTAAATAGCAATAGTTGAATAGAATAAGAATTTATCTGTTTATTTTACGATTCACCATAAGCCAGATAGCACATCAGGTTGACTTCGCTAAATAAGTAGATATAATAAGATCCCATACCCCTTGGCATATATAAAATAAAAAAGCTTTCACCACTTAAATCTCATTCAAAACTACTAATGTTTTCACTCAAAAGTCAAATCATTATGTAGTGAAGTTAAAATTTAAAGGAAAAAAAAGCATTTAGAGTAAACGGCACTAGTAAACTTCACCAGCTCATTAGTCAACTTTCATGTCCCCCGGTCTTCAAAAACAATCTACACAAACAGTATGTCTATTCAAGAATAAAACAACACTCATACATGCATTATTTTGTTTAAGCTATGTTGGCCTATGAGCTATAATTATTTCAGCTTTCCAGATTATTTTGAGAGCTTATATCTAAAGAAGCCTTGATATATAATAACGATATGTCTAAAAAAATAAGCCACATAAGATTAACAAATGGGATTTGTGGTTGGAGCAGGAAGCAGAGAAGAGTGATATCCTCGAAAGATTTAGGGTTGATTCTTGTGATTCTCTATGCGATATTTGAGTGAGTAAATTTGAAACAAAAGTGGAAGAGATCGGGTTGATAGATTTGTGAGGAGGGGAGTTTAGTTTATTTTTGGCTATAGATCGAGAAGAAGATAAGATGGTTGGGGTCTATTTGATTTGGGGAAAATTTAGGAATTAGCGGGTTTGTGAATAAGTTGAGAGGGCAATTTGAATTTTTGGTAAGAATTAGTAGTCACTTATAATAATGTGTGACAAATTTAAGCTATACGAGCTTAGTCCGTTAAATAGTGTGAAAAACTTGACATATAATTTAGCCACATACACAATTACTTCATGTGACATAATCTAATTTTTGGTGCACACTCTTCAATTGGGAGATATATTTGTCACATATGTATCTCTGTAGTGTGACTAATGCTAAAGCAATTGTACGGTCCAGTCGCAAATTAAAAGTGCTAAATGATCGAAAAATATTTACAGTACCATCTAGTCACATTATGAGACAATGCTGACAAATATTTTACGAAATTGGTCAACAGTCGTCGATCAAGTGGCTGTTATTAAGGCTGGACAAATTAAGTCACGAAAATGTCATCTGTGTGACCGTTCAAGATGAACCATGTGTGACGAAGGTCATTTGGCCGGCCTAGTGGACTAGTTTTGCAAAACTTATAAAGTTAAGGGTATAAATAGTAAATTTTGAAAACTTATAAGTCCAAGGGTCATATATGTCATTTTCTCAAAATATAGAAGTATAGGGACTAGAAATGTGAAGTTTAGATAGTTATAGACTTAGGTAATATAAGTATTATAGGGTAGATTTTGTAAATATATTAAACTTGAAGGTTATAAAGTAAACTATTTTCATATATATAGCAAACCTATTTTAAAGTTAGAAGCATAACACAATACTAGGGAGCTTCATGTGAGGAGTATTATGTGGATATTTCGTTTTGACGAGTCTGTTGGGTTTACGATTTAAAGTGCCCTGGCTCTTCAAACGATTATTGCATATACTTCTGAATTATGATGGCCCGAACGGTGTTATGTTAAAACTAAACTCTAATAACAATATAACTCAATAGTAGGGAACTTCGTGTGAGGAGTTATATACTTCTGAATTATGATGGCCCGAACAGTATTATGTTGGCAGCATAATACAATTGTAGGGAGCTTCATATGAGGAGTTATACTTTTGGATTACGATGGCCTGAATGGTGTTATATTATATCTAAGAATCTTAAGATAAAACACTTAATAAACCTAAAACAAAACAACTAGAGCTTGACATGCCTACACAACAATAATAGACCTCAAGATACGTGAGTAAGCAGCCTAGACCTCTAGTCACTTTGACATCAATCACATAGCCTTAAGCCCAGGTGAGTTTTCATAGCCTCACACTTTTTAAACGCTTTCTAAATGTTTTACAAACCCTGTGAGGGGGATACATGCTACTTGCTTTAAAAACCGAATACAAGTCTTTTTCTTCGGTTGTTGCACAAGTGATACTATTCTGCCACCATTACATAACTAAAATTCATGAGCCATAATCACTTGCGGGTTTTACGCAAGTGAACGCGGGTATAGTTGATAGATCTATTGGAGTTTGACAACTCTCGTTGGTTTACCTCAGCTTGGTAACCAATAAGTACTATACTTGAAACCTCTAAGGATTAACTTTCGCAAGTTATCCTTCTTGTCCCCTCATGGGTGGGTCTGCAGCCCCCATGACCCGGACTGTCAGTGCAGTTTCATGAGCTTAGTGCAACATGCCCCACTCTTGATAATTGTGCATGCATCACAATTATCACACACACATACATACATTTTTCCCAGATGGGTGTAACAACTGAACCCAGGGAACTTGTATTCACCCACACCCTAAACCTATGACTCTCACTCAACCTAGTGTTGACTTTTAAGCATGTATCCTAGGTAACGAAGCTCTGTGGAAATTATGGCATGGAGTGGTACAAAGCTTGCATGACTTTTCACTCAGTTATCATTCAAATTTCATAACAAACTCAGATTTTGGGGACCTCCTCTTATAAAACTCTGATGATTTTATTGAATGATAACTCATTCTATAAAAACGTCTCTTTTCGAGTCGTTTTCTATTACTGTAACTGTGATTCCATGAAGTAATACCCCAACTCTAAATCCGCTGCGAAACGTGAAAATGGGGGTGTTACAAGACCTATTGATAATAGTATGTCTGACCCGAAAGGAGTTAAATCCCGGCAATGTTGCCTCAGGTGATGCTACTCCGATGAGTGTCCTAGTTAAAACTTTCTGGGTTATTTATTTGGGTAGTCAAGAATTTTGTTTGATTTCAAAAGTACGGAAGGATACCACTCAACAAACCGCTTTAATTCTCTGAGTAGTGTAGAAGAGGGTGATGAATTTGACTCCAGAGAAGCAAACAATCTTGTAGGTTGTTTTGATGGTAGATCTATTAATAATAGTGTGTCTGGCCGAAAGGAGTTAAATCCCGGCAATGTTGCCCAGGTGATGCTACTCCGATGAGTGTCCTAGTTCGCGATGAAAGATATTTGAATTTTGAATCACATCAAGGTTGAATTTCCCCCGTGTTGCTACGGAGTTAAATCAATATCTTATGTGCATAATTTTTAATTTATATGAGTTTAAACACCCCTAGAAGATTGGATAAATTTAATGGGATAAATTGTAAATATGAAATGAATAGTAAAATTAAAATAATTGATAATAAGGGAAGTTGAAATGATGCAAAAGCATGCCTAATACGAGCCCACCGAGGCTAAGATTTAGCGATAGGCCTGGGAAGCACTTCCCTAGGCAAGGGACATGCCTGACAGCTAAGCCAGAGTCTTAACAACAAACATCACTTGTCACTACCTCATTCACAGAGAAGTAGTGCTACATCCATGTATAAATCCCTCCTCCATATCCGACTCAACTAAGGATAATGCACCACATGTATTCCTCCCCTTGATGACCACTGCGTGGATCATTCTGGGACATCAGATCGCCTTTGCAGGTTACATGCAACCCTAAAAGCACCCATATAAATACTTGGTCATTCCTTTGGAATGACCCAGACTATTATTTTCTCATGAATAATACACAGACATAAACAACACGTTAGTCGACTCGTAAGTGTTACCCCAACTCGTGACTCCGGTCGCATTCTGGGGTCTTTGCCGAACGTGGACCGACCAATACTAAACCTCAATACGTACTTTACGTAAACAGTATGTGTAGACTGGGGCGACCGGGAAACTTGTACAACCACCAACCATAAGCCGCCACTTAGCATGTACTTGGGATACTTGTCGGATGCATGAGTGGGTTGGCCGTCGCCCCGGTCTATTTTTTAATAAACGGACAAGAAGGTCCAAAAAGTGAATTACCAGCTAGGTGACGGTCTATTTTTGTAATTTTCCCTAAATAGAATCTTAATTAGACCTTTCTTAGGAATGACTCCATATGAATTATATAAAGGTAAAGCCTTCACTTGAAAATTTTAAAGTCTTTGGAAGAAAATGTTTCATATTAAATACGAAAGACTATCTCACTAATTTCGATCCCAACTCCACCGAAGGTATATTCTTAGGATACTTACCCAATAGTAAAGCCTACGTAGTCCTTGATAAAGAAACCATGAAAATTTAAGAGTCATTAAATGTTAAATTCGACGAAAGTCCTCCTCCCAAATCCTTACCTCTATTAGACGAAGATATAATAGAAAGTTAAATTTTTAATAACCAAGTATCGGTTTGTTTTGTTTCTTGGTGTAAAAAGATCAATGAAGGGTTTTGGTATGAAAATCATGAAAGAATTGTAAGGTTTTTAGTTATCGAAACCGTAGAAGCCCGAGATCGTTCTGTTTTGTTTTTCTTCTTTTTGGTTCGAATCTGTTGGTAGTGTTGTTGTGGAGATGAGATCGAGATTGTATTTTTTTTTTCTTTTCACATTTTGTTTTAAAGTTGGAAGTGCTAGTTGTTGTTGGTTCGAATCTGTTTGAAGTAGTAAAGTTGTGGAGATGAGATGAGATGAGATATAGATTGTTAATGGGTTGTTGTTGGTTCGAACAGATTCGATCCTGTCATCATTGTTTCATCTCCACAACTTCTTCTTGTTTCATCTTTACAAAATATTGGTAGTGTTTGTACTTCCTCTCTTCAAATCTGTCATCATTGTTAACTGGTAGTGATTCTTTACAAACTTCCTTAATTTTTTTAAGTGACCGGAATTTAGGTTTTTAGCCGGAAATTGGGTTTGAATGTCGGAGAAGATGGAGATCACGGTCAAGGAAATAATTGGTTAAACAAGTCATAGGTAAAAAATATGTCAATTATTTTGAAAGTGCATTGCTTGCAATGGGACAATATGGGGTAAGTTACCTACATTGGGAATTTGAAAAGAGTACGTTACGTGTTTTTGGACTTCTCTGTTATACTATAATGTTTCGATGGGATAAACTAAGTTATTGTTCATCTTTTACATGATTGCATAAGATACACGGAGAAAGATTTAAAAAAAATAATAATAATTCAGATTGGATTAATAGAAGAACATCATTTTGATTGATTTGTAGATTTATATTCGAGCGCAAAACTTTTGTAAATAACTAATCTTAAATTTATTTTATGAGCTTAAGTGTTTGATCCTCAATTTTCATTATTTTTAGTAAATTTGTAAATTTAAAAGATAACTTACGTGATTAAACGAAAACAAACAACTTTTATTATTATTATTATTATTATTATTATTATTATTATTATTATTATTATTATTATTAAATTAAACTGATCGTAATATTAAAAATTTAATATAAATATAGGGTGCAATTATGAAAATGAAGCACGGGTTATCGATATATGCAAATAAATACACGTGACCTTGACTACAAAATTTAAAATCGAACGATTTTTATAAGATTGTTACAAAATTATATTCTAGTATTAGAAATTCGTAAATTAGTGATAATTTATCTTCAAACATAAAAAGGGTCTTAAAAAGTATTTTTCATAAATTATTCTACGTATATAATTGTATAAATATAACTTGATGCTTGGTCACCTTAAATCTAAATTATCTAAAATGTTCTAGCGATTGTGAAACAAAGCACGATCGTCAATCAACATGTACAATATAATCATGATGAGATTTGATGTCGTCCAAAGTACCTTTTCTGGTATATACTAGAAAAAGTTATATTTCTTGGATCTATATACCATCTAGAAGGAAAACAAAACTCACATGTATCTAGAAGGAAAACAAAACTCACATGTTTGCACTCACTTAATCGACGTCATATATTGATGGTACCACAGATGCAATGCTAGGGCTCACAGTATGTCATGTGTGACGATTATTTCCTGTCTTATTCTATACATTTTCAGGGAAGTTTGTTTCAACTTTATATGTCTTTGACAAACCTAATAACTATATTTGGAATGAACAGTGCCTCTATGACTAACTTAAACAGAAAAAATAAATAACTAAATATGTTTTGTGATGGATAAATATAAACAAAGAAAGCTCCATCTATGCCATGGTCACATGAAAGATGATAGTGAATAAAGAAAAATTTGAATGTATAAGATCAGAAATAACATTAAATTGATTTATTTAAAAAGTTTAATTCATATTTATTATACATATATTTTTATGGAATAATTGTATGAAAATGTATCTAACTTTATTTCTGTGTAGCATATTATTCTTTTTGCAGTTTCGTGTAGCCTACTTTTTAAAATCCATCTGTTCCGTGTACTCGATGACCTCCTTAGCGGGTTACAAGTATTAATCTAATTTATATTTTTGTTTCTTTGTTCCATGCCACAATATTAGTCCTAATAAGACTTAGGGCCCGTTTGGTTGTAGTTGGGTTTGGATTAGGATTTTGAATTTAAAATTGGGTTAGGATTTGAATTTAGATTTGATGTAATAAAGTGAAAATATACCATAAAATAAATAAATAATTATTCATAATTTATAAATTATTTAAAATTAAATTTTATTATTCTAAAAGGACAATAAAAAGAAAATATGTGATTCACATGAAAACATGGCCCACGTATTAAAATAAAAGGGTAAACTGCAAAAAAATGTCTCTGAGTATAGTCCAAATTGCATTTTTAGCCACTCTAAAGATAAACTGCAAAATATGTCCTTAGAGCACTAGGTATCGTGGTGCCATCCCGCTGGTGCCGTGGGGAAAAGTACTGCCACATCAACACCTTTTCCCATAACACCAGAATTCACCATAACACCAAAACCCCCTCCCTCCTATAACACCAGTTTCTGGTGCCGTCATGCACCCTTGGACCCCACATATATATCTTATTCTTTTTTTCATTTATTTAAATAAACTAACACATTTAATTAAAATTAAAATTTCATTAATTAAAGAAATACATTAAAAAATTAAAAAAAAAACATAGAATAAAATTAAATGATACATTAAAAATAACGATATATTAAAAAAGTACAATTTAGTGATTCAGGTTCCATAAATGCTCTACGATATCGTGTCGAAGTTCGTCGTGCACTCTCCTATCCCGAAGTTCTTTATTTTTCCTTCGATGTGTCTCGCATCGTTCGATCCAAGTACGTGTAATATTCGGTTGCGGAGAAACATACAATTCGTTAAATTCACAAACTGCAAACTCTTGATCTTTCAATATCATGTTATGTAATATTATACAACAATACATGATTCTTCGTAGCGTGTTGATTTGGAAAGCACGTGCAGGTTGTTGTATAATTCCCCAACGACCTTGTAAGACTCCAAAAAATTTATTTCACATACAGGACTCTACCAACTCAAATTTATTACTCTGAAACTATATTTACTCTAAAAATTACTGTTTCACAACAAAAAAACCAAATGCTCAATACTATATTTTCTCTAAAACAAATACTCTAAACAAGGCCCATTCTTTNCCAAAAACAAGGTCCAAAAGATACTATATACGTATACTTTGTTTTACCCTACCCTATCTTCTTCATATGTTTGCAGCCACCATCTCTTTCACTTTACAAAGTCACGGCAAAAAAAAACTCCACGCACCCATAAAATATCAAGACAACCTTTCTTTGATTCTTGCTCAAACCAAGTCACAACAATGAGAAAAAAAGTGGAAACAAAAAAAAGTTCGTGAAAACGCCACAAATAAACGGGATAACACGACCCCCGGTGACCTTCTCGCGCCGTGGCGTTGCGTTTTCCGGGATAATATCGGCTGTTCATGATGGCTCAGCACTCGAAAACGCCAGGGACGGTACCCACATGGCACCGTCGCGTTGCGTTTTGGCGGAAAACGCGTCTCATAACGCAGGGTACCCTCCCCTCTTACTATGGATGTTTACATGCAATTTTTTTAGAAATACAACCAAAAAAATGTATGGAAACATCCACAAAAATGCCCTTAGTGTGGATGTTTCCATGCAATTTATATCCCTTGACCAGTCAATGGCGTACGAAATGACTAATGTACTCTCGTCTTCTTCCCCGTTTAAATTTCTTTTGAATTTTAATTTATTTTTAATACAACATCAAAACAAGACCCATACTTTAAATCAAAACCCAGATTTTCAAAATTACAAACACACAAAATGCATCAATCATCCTTATATCTCCTTGTCTCTCCCCCACTTGAAGAAATAATCTGCTCCCTACCTTTTGACCAAATGGGATCGGCATCCTCAAGTACAAGTTCAGGAGTTGATATTCTCTACATCAAACAAAAAACTACATCTCTTAGCAACAAGATACAAAGTTCTAAAGGAAATTATTGTTTTATATAAAAATCCTTAAAAAGAATACTAATTAATAAAAGTTATAAATTTCATCAATAGATTCAAGCTCAATACTCTGGTAACTCACGTGAAAGGGGTGATCTATGGTGTCACCATCTCAAGCTATTTTTGAGATCCATTTTATTATCTGGTACAAAATTGTATTTAGCGGATGCAATAGGAATAACAATGTTTCACTAAGTCAATCTTTTTTAGAATAGAAAAAAAGGAGTTTTAAGGAGAGATGTTTAAACCTGTGGTGATTCATCTAAACCTTTGTAAAGTGCTACTAATTGGGATGTGGGATCGGTTGAAGCATTCGCTAACAAATGAAATGACATCAGGATCTATGCTCCCATCAGCAGTCCCCAGAATAATGAGAACGGTGGTTGTCGTCGTGTTGAGAGGTCAAGTCCTCCTCTAAATGAGAAGGCCAGTCCAAGGAAAGCACACCGCCATAGGGGGTATTGATGCACCTTCTCTGATACTGTATATTTAAGAAGTCTCCACCTTGTTCTGATACTTGATGAGGAATCAGTCCAGAATCGTTATCTGAGCTGCGATGAAGATGCAGAGGGGACAACGTTGGATGAGGAAACGATTAAACAGCGTGGGAGACGTAAACATGCTCCACTCTGCAATTTGAATTTTAATTTCATTTTGAATTTGATGATGATGAGGTGTAGTATTGGAATTGTAGAAGAGGATGAGGATAACAGCAATAGTAGTACCTAGGAGTAAGGCTGTAGTGGTAGTTGTACCAGGTAGTGGTCTTGGATTGAAGAAACTACTTGTTGTTGTTTTTGTTGACCTATGTATCATTACATTTGTAGGAGATATAAGGATGATTGATGCGTTTTCTGTCTTTGTGTTTTTGAAAATCTTGGTTTTGATTTAAAGTTCTAGGTTTTTGATCTTGATGTTGTATTAAAAATAAATATAAATTCAAAAGAAATTCAGATGGGAAGAAGACGAGGGTATATCAGTCATTTTGCATGTTATTGACCAGTGAAGGGACATAAATTCAAATGGGGAATAAGACGAGGGTATATTAGTCATTTTGCATGTCATTGACCGGTGAAGGGACACAAATTGCATGGAAACATCCACAGTAAGGACATTTTTAGCAGTTTTATCTTTGGAGTGGCTAAAAATGCAATTTAAACTATACTCAGGGACATTTTTTGCAGTTTACCCAAAATAAAATGACATAAATATGTGATGCACATGAAAACCCAGCTTCCCTCCTAGGATTCTCGTATACCAAATATTATGGCTTCAATCCCAATCCCTGAGCCCACTTTTATGTTCCAAACAACAATTTTGACTTTCAGCCTTAACCCAGTCATGAAACCCATAAACCAAACGCATCCTTATAAAACTCATTTCAAAACACCTCTTCTCTTCCACCTTTATAACCACCACCTCTTTCAACCACCCACCATTGCAACAACACCTAATTTATGATCACCCCTTTCTCTTTACACAACCACCACCACTATCTTCAGCCACCACTACCCATTTCCAACACCACAACCTAATTATACAACTTGAATAAAAAAAGACATACAAGTTATCACGAAGTTCAGATGTATCTTTAGGTGTAACAAGAGTATTAACAAGCCTTTGAAAAGTATTTACACCAATATTAATTTGAAATATCCTAGAAGCTATTACTTGTGTTGGATCCATTTGCTTAAACCCATTTGTATATCCATTATTTGATCTTCTTAACCCACCCGCTTCAAGTTCCTGAAAACTCATCTTAATTTTATAAAAAAAAGTTTGATAGGTTTTATAAAATTGATGGTTAACTTTAGGGTTGACATGAAGGAATGATGTTGTGAAATTGGGAATTGAGGTTTTGTGTTTTTTAGTTTTATTAATGACGGCGCGTGTAAGTCAAACATAGTTTTATGCCAAATGGAGAAAACCAGTGCCACATAACCAATAGTAGGTTTCTAGGTTACTAAGTACACGGGACAGACAGAATTCAAAAGCAGTCTTCATGAATCTGCAAAAAAAAAAATAATAATAGTCTATACAGAACTACAAAAGGTGACAAGTTGGATACATTTTCATGAAATTAGCCCTATTTTTTTCTAAGATGAAATTTTATTATATTATTATATATCATTAACCACTTAACATACTACAATAATGTTTTGAAGTTGATGAACAAATAATGTTAACTTTCTTATATTGTCAAAAAATTGAATCTTCCGTTAACTGTAAAGAATTTACTCGCTAGAGTTCTACGTATATAACTGATGAAAAGGCGTTTGGTATTTCATAAAGTTGGTCCACATTATCAGAAACCGAAGATGTTTTGGTGGCTTAATGGTTTCGGAGGCCAAGCAATTATTTAATCGAGTCTTATAATATTCAATGACACTATAAAAATGAGTGAAGTCCAAAAACACGTAATATACCATATCTAGAGTCCTAATGTAGGTAACGTACCCATATTGTCCATTCCACGTAATATAAATTCAAACCATGACTATTATCACTAACATTTTAAAGACTTTTAAAGTGATTTGACAAAAATACCCTTGCGTTCTATATCTTCATCTTCCTCCTACTTCAAAGTCAGTTTCCGGCGACCAAAGCCAGATTCCGACAAAATTAATATAACATAGTTTGGGTTGAAGAGTACACGCTATATATGTACTTATGCAATGATATATATTTTTTTAGTTAACAAATGTGTTAGAAAATATATTAACGTAGAAAACAAAAAATCATATACTTTTCCATTTTAAGGTTATAAGAGCAATAGGTGTAGTGAATCAACCACGCTCGCCGTTCTTACGTGAACATCAAACAGCGCTCGCCGTTTCTCGCCACTATCCCCCCCCCCCCTCCTTATTTGTTGCTCGTCGTTTGTATGTTCGCCGTTGCAGTAAAGCAAGTAAAGACAAGGAACTTTTAAGAATGATTTATAAGTTTTCAAATTAATGATTTCAAGAATGATTTATAAGTACTATAGATTAATGGATCGAAGTTTTACACTAAACTAAATTATACCTAGTATGTCATTTGTAACTACATAATAAATTAATAATGCATTGTATCACGATATTACGTTTTATATCACCACATGTCAAATGTAAGGCGCTCAAACGAAAACATGAAACTTCAGAGTTCAAAGGTGTACAATTTGTTATCACTCACACCTGAAGGTAAATTCTGTCATTTTTCTAAACGTTGAGGGGCACATGCAGCTAGTTTTGCATATATATCTTTTATATATACCATCATACATTTCCAAGTTCGTTTCACGTTTTGCTATGACAAAACCTAGTGAAATAAAGCTTCTAGGAGCTCCGGCAAGTCCATTTGTTAACCGGGTTCAGTTCGTACTCAACCTCAAATCTATCGAGTATGAGTTCATTCATGAAAATCTAGCTAGCAAAAGCGAGCTCCTTTTAACATCGAACCCGGTTTATACGAAAGTCCCCGTTCTCTTTCATGGTAACAAAACACCAATTCCCGAGTCTCTTATCATAATCGAGTACCTTGATGAAATCGAACCCGATGTCCATCGAATCCTCCCTACGGACCCCTCACATCGGGCTGAGAACCGATTTTGGGCCAATTATATAGATACCAAGGTACGATATGTTTAATACTTCCTCCATCTCAAAATTATAGTTCATATTTCTTTTTTGATATGTCTCAAAAAAATTATCCACTCTCCGCTTTAAGTAATAAAGAATTTAGCAGAATAATATTCTATTTGAGTGGTTGAAAAATATAATAATCGCATTTTTATTAAACCCTACAGTTTTAAGACGGAAGGAGTATATTTTTAATTGTCTATTTTAAGGTAAATGACGCTGACAATTAACAGAAAACCTCATACTTGAAAGTTGGAATAACTTGTCGTAATCTTATTGTAAACAACATTTTTTTTTTAAACTTTTCTTGTCCTAGGTTTCTTCATCTAAAATTTAGGAAAAAACAGATCGAGAAATGTAAAAATGAACATAGTATTTGTAACCATGAGCACTTGTGAATGAAGACTTCTAAATTGACTTGATTGAGAAGTTGGGTCTTTGCTTTCTCAATTGTGTTGATTGTA
This sequence comes from Artemisia annua, assembly GCA_014162995.1. NCBI lineage: Eukaryota > Viridiplantae > Streptophyta > Magnoliopsida > Asterales > Asteraceae > Artemisia > Artemisia annua. The sequence continues at coordinate 166,325 of LBNU01005370.1, read as the reverse complement.
ACGTTGGGATGCCATTTTGTTGTACTTGTTGGATCGATGTTAAGGGCCCGTTTGGTATACAGGTGGGTTTAGGATTTAGATTTAAATTTGACGCAAGAGAGAGTGAAAAAAAAATTGAGATAAGAGAAAATAATGTAATTAAATTAAAAAATAATATTTTAATAATGACTGAAAGTATTAAAAACTAATTTTATTAATTTATAATATAAAAAAAGTTTGCATGTAGAGAGAATAGTTTTATTTGACAGAGAAGTAGCCCATGCATCCAAAATTTAAAATAGTGTGGTGCGTTTGGTATGATGCCATGAATGGCAATGGGTATGAGTTTGATAGTAGTGATGGGTCCCTCACTTATGAAAGATCCATACCTATCTCTCTTGATGTATATAGGGTATAGATTATATCTATAATTCATTACCACAGTGGTGGGCTCCCTATCTTAAACAAACACCTTTAATCACTTTCATAGTTATAGTCTCATTCTCATAGTTGGATACCAAACGCACCCTTAGTGTGTTACTGTTTTGGATTGAATCCTAAATGCTAAAGTGAAATGTTCAACCAATCAGCTAACTACTGTCTTGTCAAACCAAAAAAGCCAGCCTGAAGGCCATAACCAAACGGCACCTTAATATATTTCTTGTTGCCTTTAAAAAAAATGAAATAAGACTTCTTAAATTACAATTATTATATTGTTAAAAAAAATTACAATTATTATAACGGGAAAAATGATTGTAACTTTTAAAAATGACAAATTACTTAATGTTTCTATTATTAACTACTGATATTATTTTCTAACACTTTACAAAAGCGTCTATCATATTTCAATTCATTTTTTTTAAAAGGCAACATTTATAAAAACCACACGAAGAACAAAAATACAAAACAAGTCATCCTCTTAATTAATCATGCCAATCAAGCCAATTAAAAGGAGGATGACCCAAAATAACAAAACAAACTAAAGTAATATGAAGTACCTCACAATGTCTTAACACAAACAAATTGCTAACCAACAATGCCTCGGGCCCACATGATCATAAAAGAAACAGACTTTGGTGACCGAACAGTGAGCATATATTTCAATCAATTCTCAATTGATAAAGACTAGTGTAAGTGTGTATATTATATTTCAATCGATTGAGAAAGACTCCAGTGGATAGGTTTAATATTTAATTGGTAGATAATATAGTTATTGTGACTTTCTAAAATTTTGTGTATTATAAATGTGAGTGAATTTACTGATTTCAAAATAGTGTCATTGCGCTTATCCTTTATATTTATGTGTTTGTCGGATGCCCCTTTCTGTTTCAATTGTTTTGGGGTATGTATTTATGGAAATTGCTATATTTATATAAGACATAATTATGCTTTCGTGTCACACAACTTTTAGTGTTTAGTACCTATGCATGCAATCCGAATAAACTTTGACATTTAAATTTAGGATTTAGTCTCTTACTTATTTACTTAAAACTACATCAAAAGTCGTCCATGTAAACGTAAAAATTAAATTAATCTATTTACATTACAGCATTCTAATGTTAGTGTTATTTAACACATATGTGAGATATACCAACTTATAATGTACTTCATATACATATTTAAATATTTTCGACAGTTTTTTCCCTTGTATGAAGAGTTGAGGATGACACCAGATAAGGAGGGAAAAGAGGCAATAAAGAAGCAAATAATTGAAGTGTCACAATTGCTAGAAGATACATTTGTGAAGTTCAGTAATGGTAAGCCTTATTTCGGTGGCGACGACGTAGGATATCTCGATGTCGTTCTTGGATGTTTTCTTGCTTGGACAAAATTTGTTGAAAAACATAATGATATGAAGGTGTTTGATGAAGTTAGAACTCCAAAACTTGTAGAATGGGTGAAACGTATATGGTCACATGAAGCAATTAAGATTGATGTCCCAAGCAATGAAACACTCGTTAGCTTCTATATGATGCTTCAAATCCACAAGCCACCAAGAGCTGCTTGAAGTTAACTTCTATATTCAATTGTCTAATGTTGAAATGCATTTGTGGTTATCATATCTCAGTTGAGGTTGAACTTATGTACGTTGTTTTTCTTTTATTATAAGTAGAATCACAATCGTGATTGTACCAACTAATTTCTTCTCTTATCAGTTTATTATGAAAGGAAAAACTCCAAAAATTCTTATGGATTGTATTTAAAAGGCACTAGCTTTAGTTAAAAGAAAAAAAAGGGCATTAGCTCGAAAATATATTTTTATCAAAACTAGTGAAATGTTAGAGAAAAAAAAATTATGATTGTAAAATGAACTTCTGTTTCTATCCACTTGTGGAACGTGCTAGAATGGGCCACTAATTGCCGAAATGGACATGTCTATAATGTTCGGAAACCCAGTGGTGATCTCATGGTTCTAGAAATACTTTTCAAAAAACTTTTTTATAGGGTGTTTATTTGTTCGGTTATAGGTTGTTCGGTTAAATTTTTTTTTTAGTAAAACTGAAAATTGAACCGAACTGATCTAAATTTAAATTATACTTAACTGAATCGGAAGTTGATTCGAATTCGTTCGGTTTTAAGGTTAACCCGAATAACCTGAATCACATTATTATATTTTAATATTAATTATATGATTTTTAGCGAAAGAAATAAGCTTAAAATATGTTCTTTTTATTCTATGATAAATGTTAATGATCAATTTGTCTATATAAATATATTAAAAGTATATGTATATTTATATGAATTTGGTTTTCGGTTTAGATAGCCAAAATAATATCCAAACCGAAACGAAATATTCAATACACGTTCGGTTTTTTTGATAATTTCAGTTCGATTTTTTTCGGTTCGGTTTGGTTTTGGTTTTCGGTTCTTGTGTAATTATATGTGCTAAACACATATATAAAGCTAAGGCTTGAACTCGTTTATAAACGAGCCCCAAACAAGGATTGAGCTTGGGCTCGAGCTCGTTTAAGCTTGGACCGCTTCGAGCTTTAATAACCTTGTGTCGTTATGAGCCTAACTCGAGCTAATCATAAGGTTCGAGACGAGCTCGAGACTTATGAACGTTAACGAGTCTAGCTCGGGCTTTGGAAATATTAGGCACAATTCAGCTTATTTCTACGTTTATTAGGTAGTTATACTATAAATATTTTTAATTTGAGAATAAGGTTCCTCAAATTCATAGTGGACTTAATTGTCAAGTGGATACAAGGTAGTAAGCAATTTAACTTGGTCAAGTTTAAGGTTTTATTATGCACCTTTAAAAGTCTATGGTATTGAAAATTTCATTCAACCAAGTTTAGTGTACTAAACCACATTTTGGCATTTGAAATAATTCATATTTATATTGATTGTCAATTTTTAAATTTGATGGGTTAATATACAAATATATCACTAAACTTTTCATAAAATGTGATTAAGGTAACAAATTTTCATTTTGTTTATTTGAGTTATTGAATTTATGAAACATGACATTTAAGTTACTGAACTTATAAAAATATACACTTCACTGAACTTGTAAAACACAATATTTATGTGATTTAGGATCAAATGAGAAGAAAACTTAAAATGAGAAGGATGATAAATAACAATAACCACAAATAAGAGATGCATCGACTTGAATTGGATGCATCCTCAATCTTTTAGTTGCACCCTAATATATTTTCTAGCAAAAATTAGATGCAAATACATATATTAGATGCATTACATCAAGTTAGACGGAACCTATGTATATTTCATCCCCTGCGGGTCAAATTTGTTGCTAGTACTACTTTGCGTCGTTTTCACTTCAAGATCACTTTCGAAACTAATTAGGATGCATCTAAATGAATAGAGATGCATCTAATTCAAGTCGGCGCATCTCAAATGTGAGGTTATAGTTATTTCTCATTCTTCTCATTATACGTTTTCTTCTCATTGGATCCCTACCCATATTTATGTTACTTAACTTACCCGAATATATGCGTTCAAGTCACTCATAATAACACTGAAGTTACATAATGGTAACCTAAATGTCAATTGGTATAAGTTCGGTGACTCAAAAGAACAAAGAAATTCATTACATTAAACTATCTTTTTTACAAAGTTTAAAGACGTATTTGTATATTTTCTTTTTGTTTGATAGATTAAATCTTTAGCTTCACTTGTATTTTCTTAGTTGTGACTTTTGTGTTTGGGTATATTAATTGCGGATCCGCTGATCCTTTCGAATCTAGCCTGACCTAGAGAAGTTTATGATGTGTCTGGTCTGTTGTTATGAATCACAATCGGTATAAGTTTCGTTANACTTTTTTTTTTAGTAAAACTGAAAATTGAACCGAACTGATCTAAATTTAAATTATACTTAACTGAATCGGAAGTCGATTCGAATTCGTTCGGTTTTAAGGTTAACACGAATAACCTGAATCACATTATTATATTTTTAAAATATTAATTATATGATTTTTAGCGAAAGAAATAAGCTTAAAATATGTTCTTTTTATTCTATGATAAATGTTAATGATTAATTTGTCTATATAAATATATTAAAAATATATGTATATTTATATGAATTCGGTTTTCGGTTTAGATAGCCAAAATTATATCCAAACCGAAACGAAATATTCAATACACGTTCGGTTTTTTTGATAATTTCAGTTCGATTATTTTCGGTTCGGTTTGGTTTTGGTTTTCGGTTCTTGTGTAATTATATGTGCTAAACACATATATAAAGCTAAGGCTTGAACTCATTTATAAACGAGCCCCAAACAAGGATTGAGCTTGGGCTCGAGCTCGTTTAGGCTATGTTTGGCAAAAGTAGCTGTGAGCAGTAGCAGTGAGTAGCTGTGAGCAGTAGCTGTGAGCTGTAAGCAGTAGCTGTGAGCAGTAGCAACAGCTCACTGCTCACCGCTCACAGCTTCATAAAGAAGCATTGGAAAAATGAGCTTTCCTAAAAAATAACAAAGCTCACAGCTCTCATGCCAAACGAACACTAAAAATTAAAAAGCTCATTGTTCACCGCTCATCGTCCAAAAAAGCTCCAAAAAGCTTTGTGTCAAACATAGCCTTAAGCTTGGACCGCTTCGAGCTTTAATAACCTTGTGTCGTTATGAGCCTAACTCGAGCTAATCATAAGGTTCGAGACGAGCTCGAGACTTATGAACGTCAACGAGTCTAGCTCGGGCTTTGGAAATATTAGGCACAATTCAGCTTGTTTTTACGTTTATTAGGTAGTTATACTATAAATATTTTTAATTTGAGAATAAGGTTCCTCAAATTCATAGTGGACTTAATTGTTAAGTGGATACAAGGTAGTAAGCAATTTAACTTGGTCAAGTTTAAGGTATCATTCTGCACCTTTAAAAGTCTATGGTATTAAAAAATTCATTCAACCAAGTTTAGTGTACTAAACCACATTTTGGCATTTGAAATAATTCATATTTATATTGATTGTCAATTTTTAAATTTGATGGGTTAATATACAAATATATCACTAAACTTTTCATAAAATGTGATCAAGGTAACAAATTTTCATTTTGTTTATTTGAGTTATTGAATTTATGAAACATGACATTTAAGTTACTGAACTTATAAAAATATACACTTCACTGAACTTGTAAAACACAATATTTATGTGATTTAGGATCAAATGAGAAGAAAATTTAAAATGAGAAGGATGATAAATAACAATAACCACAAATAAGAGATGCATCGACTTGAATTGGATGCATCCTCAATCTTTTAGTTGCACCCTAATATATTTTCTAGCAAAAATTAGATGCAAATACATATATTAGATGCATTACATCAAGTTAGACGGAACCTATGTATATTTCATCCCCTGCGGGTCAAATTTGTTGCTAGTACTACTTTGCGTCGTTTTCACTTCAAGATCACTTTCGAAACTAATTAGGATGCATCTAAATGAATAGAGATGCATCTAATTCAAGTCGGCGCATCTCAAATGTGAGGTTATAGTTATTTCTCATTCTTCTCATTATACGTTTTCTTCTCATTGGATCCCTACCCATATTTATGTTACTTAACTTACCCGAATATATGCGTTCAAGTCACTCATAATAACACTGAAGTTACATAATGGTAACCTAAATGTCAATTGGTATAAGTTCGGTGACTCAAAAGAACAAATAAATTCATTACATTAAACTATCTTTTTTACAAAGTTTAAAGACGTATTTGTATATTTTCTTTTTGTTTGATAGATTAAATCTTTAGCTTCACTTGTATTTTCTTAGTTGTGACTTTTGTGTTTGGGTATATTAACTGCGGATCCGCTGATCCTTTCGAATCTAGCCTGACCTAGAGAAGTTTATGATGTGTCTGGTCTGTTGTTATGAATCACAATCGGTATAAGTTTCGTTATTGATTGGAATGACAATGAATTGAATCAAATGTATCATTATCATTAATGTTGTTTGGATTGATGACGTAGGTTACGGTACCATTTTTTTTTTTTTTTTTTTTATATAATTTTGAATTCATGTTCAGCATCATGAAAAAAATTCCCATTACTTCTTTAAATGCCACCTTACTATATAACGATGATTTTAAACATTTCTTCATGAAAATTCGCCATTAAAAAAAATAAAGATAATAAATAAATAAATAAAAGTTGATTGTTAGAAAATTTGAAAAACTCAAGTCAAATCCATATTTGCATTGTATATAACAAAAACGATTTTCATTACAATAATGTTGAAAGAAGATGTATATATGCATTTTTGTTTTTATGTGAAATAATATGTGGGTCATTGTGTTAAATTTGCATAAAAGGTAGTAGGGGGTTTGGTTTACATTAGGGTATAACTATGAGTATTGTAATACGAATGAGTTTGGAAACCCAACTTATTTGATGGGTTTAGAAAATGACTATATTATGGGTTTGATTTCTAATTTCAAAACCAAATCTACAAACCAAACATATATAATAAAAATGAAAGTGATTCTTTCATTCTCATACCCTCAAACAAAACACCATCTTATTTGATGAGGAATATTATCCAGTTATATTTATATATGATATGCATATTAAGATTTTAATGTAGTCAAACAAACATCTTTTTTGGAAATGAAACTATTTTCTCATTAAGATTACTGCATACCAAACGCACCTTAAGTAATTATAATCCTCGCCTAAAATTAAAGAATTCGTTGATAGAATATGATTTCTATATCTTCTTTGAAATATAAATGCCAATATTGGAATATCAAAACATAAGCATATATAAAGACGAGACTGAAAGCCATTTTTGCCTATTATATAAGATGTGAAAACAAATATTTTCGTAGTTCTAATGCTTCTATCAAATGTATCCTAGCATTTTTTTCAGGGGTCATGGTTTTAAAAGAGAACCTAGAAGGGCTAAACGTTGCTTAGAACTTAAGGTATAGGGGTCTGATTTGCCATAGTTAGGAAGAAAGGGTCGGCTTGTTTGGTGATCAACTTCGTAACACGTGGATCAAATTCGAGAGTAACGATAGTGACGACGCATGATAAAAGCGGTGCACGCTACGTAACAAAATACTAGTCGTGTAAACCAGTGTCTGCGTTTTGTATGGCACGAACTAGTTTGTCCTTTTTACGAGCCTTGTTCATATAGCTCGAGTTTAGATAATCGTTTGTGAAG
>LBNU01005370.1:145878-156184 GCA_014162995.1 Artemisia annua | reverse complement strand
AAAAAAAAAAAAAAAAAAAAAAAAAAAAAAAAAAAAAAAAAAAAAAAAAAAAAAAAAAAAAAAAGTAGTGCTGATTTTGATTAGAATGAGGTCTTTTTTGTGGTCTTTTTGTTGCAAAAGTGTACTCGTTCCGAAAGCGTCATAAGATCCATAAGAATCAAACAATTTGGAAGGTTTGGGAGGTAAGTTTGAACGGCTTGGTAAGGAGAACACGTCATTGAGGTTGTCCACATGAATGTTACGTAAGCCCCACTACTTAAAGACCTCAATCCACGCTGAAGAGTAGTAATAAACACTCCCACTTATACCGTGATTTGAAATGAGGCTTTGGAGCTCAATGAGCTCACTAAAATCTGCTGTGGACCGCAATTGTGTTGTCCAGGCCCATCTAAATCTAAGCCGAGGTTGGTCAATAGGCCCATCATTGGTTGAGAAATGCCTAACTCCTAACGCCTGAAACAATTAACAATCTCACCATGCATGGCTGTTCGACAACCCTTGATCAGTTTTGTGTGTGATGGGAGAGTGATCAGAAACATGGCAAAGAGAGTTAGACTCGAGACGAAACAGTCTCGGGTAAACCTAAGTTAGACTGGATCTTATTAGCTTTTTCATTTGACCAATGGTTATGTATATCTAGCTTTAATTTAACTAAAGAAATTATAAAATGCATGTGTTTTAGGCTATGTTTGGCGAGGGCTTATGGGGAGCTTATTGGGGCTTGGGCTTTTAAAATAAGCCGGCTAATAATTATACTACTAGTGATAGAAAATCAGCATCAAATAACGTGATTCCGAAGTGCTAATCGCCAACGTTTGAGCTCGAAGTCGTAAACAGTTGCTCAGTGAAACCGAGATAAAATACAATGCATATGTGAATGTAAACAAGAGGGTTGCACATACTATAGATACAAATTTGTGTGCATTGATCATAGTTGTGAAAAATAATTAAGTCCCTAATTGTATGGTGAATGTTGCCTAAAAGCATAATCTTTAACCTTGCGGGGCCTTCTAAAAATAGGAATCATTTTATTGTTTTTTTGGCTATGGAAATTGTAATGATTACGAAGAGAATAAAGTGGTACCTAAAGGCCCAAATGTGTGTTTCTTTTTTACTTATCTTGAGGAGGGTGGAGTTGGTGATGTATGATATTAAAAATTTAGAGCTCATATGTGCCTCTCATTACATAATCACAACAATAAATCCCAATTATATGCACATAATAGAGAAGAACTCATCATGAATGCAACTAAAAATCCCTTTATGTCAAATGAGTATTCTAATCTTTCAATGCATTTGAATAAAGGTTCATTTTCATTTGTTTAGTTAATCAAAATTCTAAGACTATTATCAATATGGTTTATAACTAACCAAAGAGTATAGAAAAAGAAAGAGCAACTCACAATGTATCTATGCAACTTGTGAACCCTATATCCCACGCACAAAATTCCCAAGCTTCACTTAGATTGCTAAATTTTGAAAAAATTTATTAATAATTCTTATGTCTACATGGTCTAATGGCAAAAATAATAGTAGCTAGGGTTATAACATTATACGGAGTATATAGATTCCCTTGTATATATACAAAGCCACATAGTGGATCATATTCTCAAAGTTACTAGTACTATCTTATCTAAACCAAAGAAAAGCAAAATATGTTGGAGAATCATATTCTTCTTCATACATTCATCCCACTTACCATCATTAGCTTTGGATCACCCATATTTACTTGTACACTAATCATTTTTTTACAAAATTCAATAAAATGCTTACCCTAATTACCCTTATATTACATCAAATCATTGTTGTTAGGCCTAGTTAATAACCATTGAAGATTTCATGTTAGTATTCAAAGTTCCTATATAACGATTTTGTGATGCCATGTTTATATGTATTTTATCTGGAGTTTACATATAAACCTCTTTTTGTTTACTTTTTATCATGAGGAATCAAAGCATCAAATGTATGTACCTAGAAAAGTACATAACCTCATCCATTAAACCAAACACATTATACAATTTTAGTGCATCATATACAAGTCATTATATAAACGTTATTCGACTCTCTTTGAGCTATCACATCTTCCCCCCGCCCCCCAAGAGATGGTCTCAATCAACAAAATCTAGCTAGGTACTTCGGGTAGACGTAATATGCACACGAGAATGTCAACACACACGAACATTCGGCCCTCTTTGACAACCAAACTTGTCGTAATCACCATTATCGTAGCCCTCTCATTCTCCACAACCACCTCCCAAACGTGCAAAAGCACATGCGGCCCAGTGCCCGTGAAATACCCATTTGGAACCGGGTTAGGATGTGGCGACCCACGATTCCAGACCCGAGTAACTTGCACCAATCAACATCTCACATTCATCACACACACTGGATGCTACCCGATCACCAACATTGACTACTCAAATCAAGTCATCTACATAACCGACCCCTCTATGTCAACTTGTGCATGCACCCAACCTAGTAAAGGCTTCAGTCTTGACTGGGACGCCCCATTTAGCTTCCATGATGACACAATTTTCGCTCTTTTAAACTGCGACGTATCTTCATCACCAATATTCAAATCCGATAGTCATAACAACACGGTTTCTCCTGTTTGTGATACTGGGAGCGGGAGCCGAGTTTGTGGACTCTTGAACTCTTGTCAAGCAGTAAGCAAACTAGGTATCCCAGTGTCCACATGTTGTGTGTATACTCCAGTTGATCTAGGCCCATCTTTTGAAATGGACTTGCAAAAGCTGAATTGTGGCTCATACTCAGGATTATACGGTTTTAAGGGACATGTAGACGATCCAAACAGTTGGAAATATGGTGTTGCTTTAAAGTATAAGTTTAACTTCAACAATGAATATCCACCATTATGTGCTAATTGTGAGAAAAGTAATGGAGTTTGTGGGTATGGTGGACAGTATAATTCATTTGTGTGCAACTGTCGCACTGGAATCAATACGACAACAGATTGTTTCTTTGAATCAACTTGGAATGGTTCTCCAAGACCTCTTCCCACTAGCTACGGTAAGGTTGCTTTACTATTTGTTCGTTATATGTTGTATTTGACGCCTTGACAGGTGTAAGCATTGTTACTATATATATGTTTATTTGCAGGGGGGATTTGGATGTGTGCATTAGCATGGCTATGGACATGGATGATGCCGTAGAAGCAAAGATCGTGATGCAACTCGAGTGTTTTCTCTTACTTTTATTCAATTTTTATCTGATTCAAGGAGGATTTCATGTTTAATTCAGATATGGAAACATTAATGATCAAGTTAACGGATTCTATTTTTATGACCGGTTTTTATAAGTTTTGCATATACAGATAGTATTTGTTAAGCTGGATATTGTTGCTAATGCCCCTGTTCATGTTATGCTTTTTTTACTACAGATAAAGAAGTATTGTAACTATTTTGTGAACAAAAATGTAAAACTATTGAAAGTTGTCACTCGAAACTAGAATAGAACAGGATGCTAATTCCTTCTAGCACTTGTACAGAAGTCAGAATTAGGTTCCAAAGCTCTAATATATAACGGTGCACGCAAAAAAAAAAAAAAANTTGAAAGTTGTCACTCGAAACTAGAATAGAACAGGATGCTAATTCCTTCTAGCACTTGTACAGAAGTCAGAATTAGGTTCCAAAGCTCTAATATATAACGGTGCACGCAAAAAAAAAAAGTTCAGAATTGGGCCCATCCTTTTAAGTTTGATATCCAAGTTCTTAAAAAACACTTTACACTTTTACCGTTAACTTTTATAAAGTTTGAGAATGAGTCATATGATATGGTTTGATCCTGTCTTTTCTATGTGACACTAGAAATCCATGAATCAAGAACTTAGGAAAATGGTGACCTGAGAATAATAACTGTCCGTAACTTTTGCATCTTAGGAGAATAGTCGTTCTCAAGTAATGCTGGACGGATTATGTGCTAATCAATATTCTGACTGATTGGTCTAAGGTTATTGATTTGAATATTATGTGTTAACACAAATTAATTTACAGCACAATAACTAACAGTCTTAACACAAACAAAACATCAAAACTAATTAACTCCGTTAGTATCAACTTGCCACCACCAAGGTTGCCTAGTGGTCAGCCCTCTTGCCCCTCCTAACAAGAGGTCTAAGGTTCTCAAAACTCCCTAGTGGTCAACTACAGTCTATAATATCGAGCACCGACTTATAATAAGACCCTCTCTTAGGATCATGCATCTTGAGGGTAGTATTTCACAACTGGAATTGTTCAACGAGCTCCTTTTATGGCGACCTGATCCTGCCCTTATAATCCAAGATGATGGATGACAAATGATTTGCGATCGTTTTCATGGTTCTTGCAAGGTGGTTTATGGAATCTGAGATATACATGTTGTGTAACAAAAAGTAACTCAGGTAGGATTTCACTCATAACTAAAGAAAAAGAATTCTTGGCCTTAAATATACAAAGGATTGCTGATTTTGCTTATCAAATGAAGCCCTACTACATTATTTACAATCTCATAAGTAGTTTGGAACCCACCTTTTAGGCTTGTTTTGGGCCATGTGTACGTTTAGCCCTTGGGCCAAAACAAAGTATCCACAGGATTCTTTATTATTTCCACTTAGCAAGCGGTTTGTTTGTTGGGCAAATTTTCAAAATGTAATATGGTTGAACTTGGACAGCATTTATAGTGACAGTTGGAACTTGGAACAGTTGTCAATAGCGTTGAACAAATGTGACAGGTACTAATAGTGATTGCTCGAAGAGTTGTCACAAAGGCTGATGACAGTTTAAAACAACACCTTTAAGCTGTAATATCAGTTGTAAAATGACCATTTGCCGGACTTTCGAAGGAATATCCTGACTTTTTTAAAGTCACTAATTACGCAATACTTACAATCATTCCTGGGACTTTTTCAAACACCGAATCCTATTTTCAATTTTTCATGTATCATATTTTGCTAAACAGTCATGTTAGTATATACAAACATGACTTTTACTCTCTAGATACACTTCAGTTAGTTCAACCGACTCCAGTGTATCTTGAAAAGCGTTTGACCAAAAAAAAGTATGCACAAAAGCTTGATTTCACTGTGTGGGCGAAATAGAGAAATTGCTTTAACGACAAACATTACTCAACCTTTTATACTTCAACCAAGCCAGTTGAAATCAAAATGGATCACTTTGGTTGAATTTTAGAGAGGTTAAATCAGTCAAGGAGGGCTCATTCCCTAATGTCCGTATAAACCAAATTGAACAAAATTGCACTGCCACAAAGTAGGCAAGTCTAAGCCTTCTAAACCCAGTTCATCAGCTCAAATCATTAGATAATAATCAGAGATAGACACAATGGCGAGCAAAGAGAACCTAACCTTATATTATTGTTAAATAACATTGGTTGGCGAATAGGGTCACATACTTGCAGAATGGATCAAGGACCGATATATATACATAGCAAGAGCCAAAAACTATAAGGTAAAGCAGGCAGTTTTTTTCCTACTATTTATTTACATGCGGTGACTAGCTTATTTCAAGAGCGGGACCTATGGCTTGAAATTTGGTTGAAGCGTGCAAGTCTGCATTTGGATCATTACCAACTTTGGAATCACACCAGGGGTTGGACTACACCAACATTTAATGCACTTCCGTTATTACAACTACCCGGGACCAATATATGCTACCTGAGGGACCTGTATTGCACACTGAGGGACCCTTATTGCACACGGATGTGTACAAGCACCATAATGTTTCGAGTCCCACACTTAGGGTGTTCTCAGGTAAATTTCTAAGCAAAAGTTTTACCCTTTTGGATATGATTTACAGTTTTTCAAAGATTTGTTCTGGCATTTTCTCTGTTCTATTTCCCTGATAACATTACAGAGATCGTCAACAGATTTAATATCGGAAAAGTACATCAGCCTAATGAAGTATAACTAGACTCCAGCTATTAATCTTCAAACGCTTCCACACTCGACCAAGAACTAAATTTATTTATGTTTTAGAACTGAACCATAAACAACCCACTTGGTCCTATTTTGGTCCAGTCTGTTAGTTTTCTCTGTTCTTGTTCACCCCTACATGAGGGCCTTAAAACATTCTAGTAGTTCGAAGAAAGCCGCTGCTGTTATTCGTTTAGGCTACTTGCAGTACATAACACTTTGACTTTTTCATGAAGGCTTCAATTTGACCAAGCATAAGACAAGGTTATCTATAAAACCCATAATCAATATCAAGTGATGGACAAATGTAGTTGGGAAGAATATCTGTTAAGAGTCAAATACATAGAACTCTAGTAGTCCATTATTGGTGGACCACTTATTGATGTGACCATTTCCTAACTGGCCAGTCCTTCTAATTATTTGTAATGCAAAACAGAAAAGAAATAGATCACTATCTAAACTGAATTATTTTTTCCAATATGACAAAAGTAACTCATAGCATATTGCTTCTGATAATGATTGAACCCGCAACCAATTATTGACTTGAATGATTTGGCATTCCTGATGTTGCTGAGCTAGAGCGCTGATGATCTTTGAACTCATGGCTTATAAAATACTATTAATAATGTGGACGAAATGTTACCATATTACTACATAAGATGGTCTTATCAAACATAATAAGTTTCTAGCTTGATAAGTTTTCTTAGCTGAACTTTATGAGAAAAACGGAAGACTATATATCCTTTCCCTTCCATTTTCAGGAATCCTAGACTTGCGAATTGAATAAAATAGGCTAAAGGATGAACCCTGACCTTTGCCACACTGAGATCTCAAAGAGTCAAAGTGAACCTTTTGCAAGGACGGTCAAAGTAGGTGTGTTTCAGCAACCATTTTAAAAACTATCTTTCATCCCTAAATACAGCCATGATTGTGTTCGCTACCTAATATTTGTTTACAGGTCCTAGCTAAGAAATTTACATATAGTGACTACCTCACATCAAGAGCTGGACCTACGGCTGGAAAAATCAGATGAAGCTTACATGTGCGCATTTAGTTCATTGCCAACTCTGGCACCACACGAGGGTTTGGATTCCACCTGCATTCAATGCACTTATATCCTAACACCATCGGGGACCAATAATTGCTACCTAAGGGTCCGAGCACACAAATGTGTACTAACACCAGAGTACACACTTTGGTAAATTTACTAAAGAGACATTATTGGATGGACCCGAAAAGTCTTATCCTCTTTGAAATGGTATCTATTAATTCCGAACATGGATTACTAAATAAATGAACATATGAAAAGAGACGAGAACAAATTGAAAAAAATAATCAGATATTAATAATTAAGTATTCAGTTGGAAGCTTACGCTACTGTCTAACTTATCACAGTGGTTCTTGATTTACAGCCAACATTTGGTATCTCATGCGGTCAATACCGTTTAACCTTACACAGCATAAGAGCTGCTCTGGCAATTCCTCTGTTTTGTTTCCCTGATTCACATTAAAAGAAATTGTCTCAAATTCTAAAATAAGATAAGGAATAAGAGAAGCCTAATGAAGTATAATCAAACTATAAACCAACCAACTTAACCAAGTTATATGGGTGATTTGGTTCAGGTTAGTAACGAATAAGACTAACCTGAATTGTGAGTCCCACATCCAAGATGCAGTTCTTTAATCTATCTTGGAATGCTTCGAACCCTTTCCTGGAAATGTAACTAAATCTATGCATATCCAAATCAATCTCAAAGTAATTTTCTCCCTGCAAAAGAGTCACAATTTGTATTTAGGACACTATTTACTTGGTTTAACAATTTGTTTACATGATCTCATTCCTTAATTATTACTCCGGTACTTTTTATTGGAAGAAAATATAAGCGGAAACTCACTTGATAGAATTCATGTTGAGGACGTGAAAGCACGGGCTTTTCGTTGTAAGCATTCATAAGCTTCCTCTCCGGTGCACTTAACTGAAGGTCCTCTACATTCACAACCCGGCCCAATATTTTCAACCTTTCACGAAACGGCACAAGTGTATCCACTGGAAAACCTTTGACTTTTTCTATTTCATCAAGAAGAATCCTCTGTTTTGAAACAATTATTAATAAGTTTTCATGAAAAGCTAATAATGAATTATAGAATTGTCCTTACTCTCATGTTGTCTTGAAATTGGGATGAAAGTTCCTTTGCGTAACTCTCCGAAAGTTTAAAGTACAAAACAACATTCATTCCTTCGCCATCTATTTCCCCTTGGAAAAAGGCAGCAGGGTACAATGGAACCTGCAGAAGCATCATACAAAGATTTATGTAATAAGGTTAAAACACGATTTTGTAGAAGAAAAAAATAATAATGAATAAAGATATACCTGTACATTTACAACAAGAATGGAGGGAAGTTCTCCAGAAGAAGAACCAACGACTGGGAGCTCAACAAACCGAGCAATGTGATCAATTTTTCTTTGAGATAAGAACACATCAACACCAAAGGGGTAATATGCTGCATAATTAGGAGCATGTTCCTTCTTTTTATCCCTATTAATCAATAAAAAAACATTCAATTAAAAAATTGCAAGCATAGATCAACAGTGTGTTCATATAAATGCATTGAAAGTTTAGTACCTCAAATAATTCTCTGCTCGTACCCTGAAAGTCTTTGGTTCAACAGGTGACCACGAATCAAGTACTTTCTTATCTACTGGGCATAAGGGTACTTGTGAACCAGCAATCGGTCTTTGTAACTGCACCTTCGAAGAAACTATGAGAAAATAAAATTTTGTGTCAAATTACTCACTTTAGTTGAACCGCAAAACAAAAACAAAAATGTAGAGAAGCAAACAATACAACATGTCTATGTGGTTCAATAACTACAAATTAATCCTAATACAACTAATCCCTTGAATTTTCTACTTCAGGTTGCACTCAACAATTCACAGTTACACTTATAAATATTCCATATGAGATATAAAAGTACTCACATATACTGGCATTAGGATGCCCGTCCTTCCACTTAAACGAAAGCTTATGTGTAGCCTTTTTTCGCATACTTGGCGGACTCGAGCTCAATGACCTCCTCTTCTCAACAGACGGAACCGTAGCAGCAAGACAAGGCAAACAATTACCAGGAATCACTCCACAATCCAATAAACCATCTTCCCTTCCACCATTCTCATCAACAGAACATATTTCAGATCTCGGCCGTTGGTTCAATTCTTCCGGATGCACCGAACTCCTACGACTCTCAACATCTTTAATAGAAGCAACACTCGGCCTAGAGGCACCTTCTGACCCATTTAATGACGTCACATCTATATGTACAAAAATTAGTTCATTCAACACATAACATGTATATAAACTTAGGGAGTGCTTGGATTAGCTTATTAAGGTGGCTTAGGGGCTTCTAAGCTTATGGCTTATTTAAATTCATAAGTTCAACTTAATAAACTTATAAGCCAAAAAAAGTGAGCCTATCTTAACTAATCCATATACCCTTTAATTCACATATAAAAATGTAAACATAATATATAAGTACCATCAAGTACACTCTGAAAATCTTCTTCACTACAGTCAGATTCAAGAACTGCTGCTGAATCATACCATGACTCATCAGTACTCCCTGTTAATTAAAAACAAACTAAATTAATATCTAAACAAATTAAATATTCACATATCTGTCTAATTTATAAACACTTATCCAATATTTCTAAAATTAGTAACCAAACTGGATATTCAAGAACAACACCGCTGGAAAGTAGTCTAGAAAAAGCAAAACTATAATAACAACAACACATTTAACACAACTTTTATAAAATAAAAGTACAAACATATTTTATTTCTTAAATCATATATAAAATGCAAGAGATCAAAAATAGCAATACATACTGCGAAAAGTAGGATTAACAAAAGACCGATCAGACGGAAGAGATTTCGTCTGGTCGGTAGAAACACGACATTTTAAGGGTTTTTTTCGTCGTCGGAGTTTTCTCTCCGACGACGATTTTAGTCTACCACCCACACAGGTTTCATGTGTCGACAAACAACTTCCCATATTAAATTTTATAAAATGTTGATAACTGACAACGCTGAAAAAATAAAGAACAACAAGTGAATATAATGGACTAGCTAGATACTAAAGCTAGCGTGTGATGAAAGATATTAATTTGGTGAGAAAATAAGGTTGTTGAAATTAACAAAGTCAATGTAAGAGGGTGTTTGTGACTGTGGGAGATATTATTTTAGTGAGAAAAGAAGAGAAGAGGGCAATGTGTACGTATTGTTTTCATAACCCAGAAATTAAAATAATAAGCGTAGGTGGGACCTACTTGGTAGTGTACAATTGGCGCTTCCACCTGGATAGCTCAGTTAATTTCATTTCCT
>LBNU01005370.1:122805-140410 GCA_014162995.1 Artemisia annua | reverse complement strand
TAAAAGACAAGCTTAAGATAGAATCAAACAACACATAGACATATTGAATGATTAATTGATTACTTATCTTCAATGTAACATGAGAGATCCAATGGTATAAAACCCTTAAAAAAGCTGCAAAAATCGTCTAGGTTTCCTCTCTAAAAAGTTCCACACTAATGACTAAAAATTATGAGAATATATATAGAAAATCAGATCTGACGGCGTCACGTTATAGCCTTGACGCCGTCACCTCGCCGTGATTAGGGTTTCTTGATGGCCTTCTTGACGCCGTCCCCCTTTAATCTCCCAAAATCCATTCTGGTCTATCAAGGCTTGACGCCGTCAGCTACATGCTTGACGCCGTCTGGAGTACTATTCAGCAGATTTTAGCACTTTGTCGAATTCTTCACTTTTATGCTCCAAAAACGTCCAAAATACTTCCTTTTCCAGAAATTCTCTCCAAAGTACCTAAAATGCCAAAAGGAACGATTTAGGGCAATAAATGATCAAATAAATACGATTTAGGGCTTAAATGACCCTCCAAAAGCGGTACACTTTTCGCCTTATCAATAACCTTTTTGTTTTTGGAAGGCAATATATTTGTATAAAATCAAAAACTTCGAAGTACAAAAACAAAGGAAAAAAAAAGCGCTCAACCGAAACCTACAATCCGCCTAAGCCTAAACTAAAAGCTATACACTAAATCAATTTCTAACAACGCTACCAATAGCAGACTATATCAATGGAATGNACTGACACTACCAACATGACTCACAACGAACCGGAGGCCAAGCTGAAAAGTCTTTTAAACCTTGCAAGCACTAGCTGGATCCGAACACCAATCCATCCACGATGTAATTGCACCTTTTACTCTTTTGAAGCCCAATTAAATGAAACAATTTGCATTTCATCACATGGCGTACTAAGATTGGAGACTTTATTCCCCACACGAGATATAGCATTGACCAACACACCGCTTGCCAAATACTCCGTTGCTTTTTGTTAAAACTACTTTTACCCTTGTGATCAAGTATGTCGTCAAGCGAAACTATATCACAATTTCCCATATTCCACCATTTAAATATATTTTCCCAACTCTTTATGACACGGGAGCAATTGATAAAGCAATGTTCCAATGTTTCAATATCGTTACCGCAATGTGGACAAAGACTTGAATTAAGATCTATACCAATATGATTAAGCCATGACAACACTGGTAATCTTCTTTGTTGAAGTCTCCAAATCATGATGCACACTTTCCTCGGGATAGCTTTGTTCCATTTTGTTTCTTGAGTATCATCCGTTGAAGGTAGAATTTTCTCATCAATCAACTCTCTAAGCATCTTGACCGTGAATCGACCATCATTAGCATCAAGTATCCATCTCTATGAGTCTTCGTGCAATATATTTGGTACAAAGAAATTGGTTAGAGCCGTCAATTCAATAAGATCTCCTTCTCCTCTACCTCTTGCATTCCTCACCCATCTCCAACCCCAAACCCATTCAACCCCATTTCATTCTCTCATTTCCCCACTGTAAAAAAAGTTATTATTTTTAATAACTTTTTATTTTTGTATAAAGTCACTTGATAAAAAAAATTTTCAGTAAAAGCTTTTAAAAAATGACTTGGTGAATTCCAAGCTTTTGTCAAAAGATTTTCACCTTCTATTAATCTATTTTACTATATTTATTTATTTACTACAAAGCTTTTAAAAAACTTGGTGTCATTGTATTAATGATTTTTAGATGACTTTTTTAATAATGGAAAGATGAATTATTAAAAGTAAAAAGTTTATAATGACTTGACTCTTGAGCATTGTGAATGCACAAATTAGGATAATTTGTAAGAAATTAAACCATTTTCGTTTTGTTCAATAAGTTGAACTCACACAAAAAAAAAAACAAAAAACCAGTTACATATATGCTCACTAAAACTTAAATATTTGTATATTTATAAAATAAATATATAAACAAACCAGCTGCCTTAGGGCAGTTGGCCACCAACTACCGCAAAAGCGCGCAGTTGACCAAGTCAAAGCTTAATGGCGGGGGTTCGAATCTGGACTCCAACTTGGTCAGCCAGTGTTGCCTAGGTAATTTACCGGGATATGCCTTCCTTGTTGGGTGGGGGGCTCGGTACCAAAAAGGTACACGGACTTGAGATGGTTCCGCCAAATACCATTTTTTTATAAATATATAAACACCATTATATATCATGCATTGAAAACTCGTTTTAGAAAAATATGCAAATATTTTAGTTTTGTAATAGGTATGTACGCAATTTCTCCAAAAATAAAATACCAACTACTTGTAAAATATAATATGTAATCGGGTGAGCGTGTCTTATTCTTAACGAAGAATAAGAGAATTTCGATTAGAACTTATCAAATAAAGTAGAAACAAGTAGGAACAGGAATGCTGACAAATAAAAAGTTATGTTCTACAATAGATGTTTGTTACGGATAACGTATGTCTAAAGTTTATATTTATTGGGATTGTCGACCTATCACATTCACTTATTTTTTGGACAACCAACAGCTGAAACTAGTTTCACTTTGTGTATCATATTATTGGCGAATATTGTTGAATGTTTTCATCACTCTTCATTTTGAAAATGACATAAAATCAATAAGATGATGATAGTATACCTAGTATAGTATTTCGTAAGAATAAGAAGACTTCTAAATTGACAAGTTTGGTTATGTATAAAATTTTTGTACGTCTCCCGTGATATGTTATTTATAGAGTAAATTACATAGATGGTCCCTGTGGTTTGCCCAAAGTTTCACCCATAGTCCCTGAAAGTTAAAAGTTGCACGGATAGTCCCTATCTCTGAAAATAATAACACTAATGGTCCCTTTTTTAACTGTCGTTAAGTGACTTCCGTTATAATTTACACGTTAGTCCCTTTTGGTTAAATATCATTGCATCGTTTATCCTTTATATTAACGGTCGTTTATAACTTAAAGTTTTTCGATTTTTTCTTACGTTTTCATACGTTTTCAGCCGTTTTTATACGTTTTCATGCGTTTTAATCGGTTTTCGTCCGTTTTTATACGATTTCGTCCGTTTTTCTTACGTTTTCATCCGTTTTCATGCGTTTTTATACGTTTTCGCTCGTTTTTCTTGCATTATTGTCTGTTTTCCTACGTTTTCATCCGTTTTTATCCGTTTGGGTCCGTTTTTATACGTTTTCGCTTGTTTTTATATGTTTTCCTTTATTTTTCTTATATTTTCATACGTTTTTATACGTTTCATACGTTTTTATATGTTTTCGTTCGTTTTTATACGTTTTTATATGTTTTCGTTCGTTTTTATACGTTTTCATACATTTTCATCGTTTATTTTTATGTTTTCATATGTTTTTCTCCGTTTCCTTCCGTTTTCATCCATTTTTATTCATTTTTGTCTGTTTTATACGTTTTGGTCCATTTTTATACGTTTTCGTCCGTTTTATATGTTTTCGCTCCATTTTTCTTATGTTTTTATCCATTTTTATACGTTTTCTTATGTTTTTGTCTGTTTTCCTTACGTTTTCATCCATTTTTATACATTTTAATCCGTTAACGTATAAAAACGTATGAAACCGGACGAAAATGTATAAAAATAGATAAAAGTGTATGACAATTTAAGAATAACGGATGAAAGCATATAAAAACGAATGAAAATGTATCAAAACGGACCGAATGTATGAAACGTAAGAAAAATGAGCGAAAACGTATAAAAGCGGATAAAAAGTATTAAAACAGATGAAAACGTAAGAAAAATGAACGAAAACGCATAAAAATGGATAAAACGTATGAAAATATAAGAAAAACGGACGAAAACATATAAAAAAAGACGAAAACAGATAAAAATAGATGAAAACGGATAAAAATGGATGAAAAGGGAGCAAAAACTTATAAAACGGACGAAAACGTATAAAAATAGACCAAAACGTATAAAAACGGACGAAAATGAATAAAAATGAATGAAAACGGAAGGAAACGGAGAAAAACATATGAAAACATAAAAATAACCGATGAAAATGTAAGAAAACGTATAAAAACGAACGAAAACATATAAAAACGTATGAAAACATATAAAAACGGATAAAAACGTATGAAAATGTAAGAAAAATAAAGGAAAACGTATAAAAACAAGCGAAAACGTATAAAAACGGACCCAAACGGATAAAAATGGATGAAAACGTAGGAAAATAGACAATAACGTAAGAAAAACGAGCGAAAACGTATAAAAACGCATGAAAACGGATGAAAACGTAAGAAAAACGGACGAAATCGTATAAAAACGGACGAAAACGGATTAAAACGCATGAAAACGTATAAAAACGGATGAAAACGTAAGAAAATTTTGAAAAACTTTAAGTTATAAACGGCCGTTATTATAAAGGATAAACGATGCAATGATATTTCACCAAAAAGGACTAACGTGTAAATTATAACGGAAGTCACTTAACGACAGTTAAAAAAAGGACCATTAGTGTTATTCTTTTCAGAGATAGGGACTATCCATGCAACTTTTAACTTTCAAGGACTGTGGGTGAAACTTTGGGCAAACCACAGGGACTATCTATGTAATTTACTCTTATTTATATAAAATTTGTGTGGATTATCATCTTTAGAAAGAGCTTGTTACATTCGTACTCAATGTTATTTAAGAAACTTTCTTGCTAAACAATTGTATTTTTCAATACTGTTGACATGTAAGATACATTTGTGATGATATATATGATGAAACAAGCATGGCGGCGGCCGGCCGCGTTGCGGCCTGGCGGGTTTGTTTGTCGTTGTATTTGGTTCATGATGTTTTTATTTGCCATATAGTGACACGTCTTGTAGAAACAAATGTATCACCTTCTGATCAACGTTTTACAGCATTCCTGGATTTAAGTAGAAACTATGGTGTAGGCATCGCGCAAACGTGAGTGGCCCAACTTTTTATATGTGACACGCTTTGTAGAAACGAATGTGTCACCATCAGGACACCACACATAACACAAATCAGCACACTACACCATAGTTTTAAAAGAAACAGTAGATAAACAAAAAATACCTTTAGCAATAAGTTATGTACAGTAAAATCCAAAAGGTGTAGGTATATCATATAATGGAATAACATGCAATGTATACAACACACTAAATATTAAATTTGTATATCCCACCATCTGATGTAACATTCAAAAGTGACTTTGAACTCAAATTTGACAACTTTTTCTGAAGTTCTTTTTGCAGCAAAAAAAAAACTACATGTCAGTTGCACAAATGCTGGTCATTAGCTTCATATGTTGGTTTTGGTGTGTGTCTTCATATGAAATTTCTTTCACATTAGCTCCTATGAAGATGTATATCAACTTCAATATCCTTATGTATTTTATAACTTTACCTAGATCTTCTCTACCATCCAGTTACACGTCTTGGCCAACCTCCTATACAGAGCATGTAAAAAATACTGGACATCTGCACATCTGATGCTGCAATAGTAAGTTATCGCTCAGTTAAATTACCAATAAAAAGGGTTAGGTTGTCCTAAAATGATGCACTAATGTGCATCACGTAAAATATAATGGTAGAATGAAGCTGTTTTCATACATGCAGAACGTATCAAGAGAAATAAAATCAAAGTTTATGACATCCCGATTCACTTCCCCTGTGGGTAACTGACTTCATAGACACATGAAAGATGCACCATTCTATATATCAGTATACAACTCTTGTGATTCAAAAATGGAAGAGGCAAATGAATGGAAAAGGTGAATGAACGCTCCATTAGGTCAGAACACCATATTTCAAAAACATATACTATATGATTTAGTCTATGAAATTCGAAATTGTTTTCACGATATCAAATTTTGTAAAAAAAATGTTATTAAAGCTTTACCCAGCCTTTCAAAATTTTCAACTCGCATGTTTCAAACAACTTTCTTTTTATTCAAAATACTAAAGCTCATCACATACGGCTTACCATTGGGTGTGGCCTGGGTTGCAGACGCGTATGTTCTACCTCTTTCCGGAACTGTCATTTGTGATCCCATTGGGCGCACCACATTCGTTCTCAACTGCGGCCTTTCCTACGACTGATAAATGTAAAACCAAAGGAATATTAAATAAGCTGCCGTTACAAAAAAAAACACACCTAGACGAATAAGTTGACCGTTTGGGGACCGATCACTCCACCACTGGCTCTTCAGGTGTTGCTCGGAGGTTTATCTGCTGGAGTTATTGCAGTTATACTTTATAAATTCACCACCACCATGAAGCTTCTCTGAATCGCCAAACCATTCCAAATAATTTCTCGGTATGTATTTTTATACATTAGACATTTTTTTTTTGTGGTAAAGGGTTTTATACCC
This sequence comes from Artemisia annua, assembly GCA_014162995.1. NCBI lineage: Eukaryota > Viridiplantae > Streptophyta > Magnoliopsida > Asterales > Asteraceae > Artemisia > Artemisia annua. Next base: position 134,075 of record LBNU01005370.1, on the reverse strand, counting down.
GGTGAATATACATTAGACTTTTCACCGCTTCACAATTGTGAAAATGTGCGAATTTGGATGATAGTGAATTGGACTTTGTGTTGTTTCTGCTAAATCGATCTCACGACTATAAATTGACAACTTTTAAAGTTAAGAAACAGTGATTATTCTAGGTTCTGTGCTTGAGAAGTATTTTGGCGTCATAGACATAGTATTCAATATGTATTTTATGTTTATGTTAGTAAGTAGGGATATAGATCTAGAAGAAGTTTAGAGTATACCCTTGCATACCCCTTAACAAATTTGTAACTTTTTTGTAGCGTATAGACAAATTACCAAAACTTATCTTTACAGTAAACAGTAATAGTAATACGGGTATGAATTATGATTTTGTAATAGTAGTGCATGCAATACTTAACGATTAACACCCCAAGTCTCAACTCCTCCAACTTTTGATGATAAAACTTTTGTTTATCTTTGGATTTGCAGGTGCGACATATCACTAGCGGCATGTAGTATGTTAATTAAGTTTCCAAATTTTACTTTAGCCTCATGGAACTTAATGTCCATCTTTATTTTGCCACAGGATTTTATGTCATTTAATGGTAAAGCTATGAGTTTAAAATGAGTTTTGCCTATAAGTTTTGGTTGTGGTCCTATGGCCTGATGGTATGAATTCTTATTGCCTTGATCTTTATTGAAAAGCATTGTTACTACGTGTATATCTGCTGTTATTTGTTTCAAAAACAAAAAGCCCCGCCGCAATGTGTGAATGGTTAGATAGGGAAACACTTTGCAAAACATCTATGTACTTGCGACATTCAAGGTTACAATGTCTGTCATCCTTGAAATCCTTGCATACTCTTTTCATCTATATTGCACCTTTGTTTTAATTGCATTTTGTATAGACTTGGTCACTGTCGGATAATTCCACTTTGAACCCAATGCTCCCGCGGCAACGCGCGGGTTACCCTGCTCGTTTAATATAGTACACATGGATTCCACGTTTTCTTATATTTGTCTTTGATTTGGTGAATGAAGTTAGCATCAACGAGAAATAAAATTATAATGAGAATGGTTAGAAAGAATTCTAACTGTACATTTTAGATGCATTTATAAAAATAGACACATCTTTTTTTTACACATCTCCCCTTCAATTGAAATTAGTGGTTATAAATTCTTTCCCACTATTTTTATTTTATTTTATTTTTTTGCCGAATCCTTTTAGAGTAAACAACTTAATCTTTCTTATTAGTTACTTAAGTTAATGATACAAATCATTGATTTATAGTAACTATAAAACTTTAACCATCACATATTTATCTTCAATAATAATTGAGCACACCATTGTTCTAAAAGCCCAAAAGTTATCAATCTTTTCATTATTAGACTAGGTATAATGGACACCCGATTATAGCTTCTATTTCGTCATTACATCAACTTGTCAAAACACATCTTACCATCATCACGTAGTTACCATATAACGAAACACATAAAAAAACACATCACTTTATAGAAAATACCCCATAATACACCATGTACAAACTCACAAAAAAAATAATAAAAAAAATAAAAAAAATTCATTAAGTAGTCTGCACCACCCAACCATCACAAAAAAGGGACCTTGGCACGTGATATTGTTCGGCCGTCATGAGCTTAGCGCGCGGTGAAGATCCTACATGTGTGGTGAAATACCGCCACAACGCCAAGTCTTATGGGTGAATGCATTGAATCGGACAAATCAGTTGTAGCCCTTCATGGTATCTAATACTCCGGCCCACGGTCATTTATGAACTGTATTTGACAGCTATAATTACCTAACTATGTCAATAATCCATTATTAGAGACTCAACTCATTGATTAGTTTCAGTACTTGATATCCTTGTAAATAAATACGAAACACTATCAGTATTTAGGTATTCATTGTAATTTAGGTAACAATAACAAATCATGTACCCACACCAGTTATGAATGTATAATAAATAGAATAAGAAATTGTCAAAGGCCGAGACGAATAGATGGATGACCCATTGACCCCTACCAATCTACCATACCGACCCCATTTGAATTTGTAGTTGGTCAAAAGTATTATACCAAATACAACATAAATACACGACCCAAAGTTAGTTATAGCAACTTTGACTTTTTTTTGGCACCGTATAAATGTGATATACCTATATATTATTAACACATAATAAAATCACATAATTATACTTTATTCTAAGGTTATTTTTAATGGCAGCTTTTTAATATCAAAAGCTAGCGAGAAGCTAGATGATACAAGCACCAAACAACAAAGAAAATACTTTTGAAAAACGAACAACCTGAAAATTGGAAGGTACTTCACTTTATTCGAAGGTATTTCATTAATTTTAATTTTTGAACCAATAAATTGTAGTGCACGACATAAATGATACGGAGTAAATCACAAGGCTTGCAAGTTGCAAATATTGTTTTATTTTGACTTTTTCATCGCTTGTGGGGAAGTCGCATTATTTGTGGGGAAGACGCACATGGATGAAGTCGTGCACATGATTAGCATGGGCACCTTTCGGCTTAGCTGGCATTGATAAAGTTCAGTCATGGGCCTTTACTTTCGTCTCCATAGTTTTTATTCGATTTTCAAATATAGCCCACAAAATCATAATGTTGCTGGACGATGTAAATTGTAAAATGCATGATACATACATCACATTCATGCTTATAGATGCATAGTTATGATCTTACACTCCCTAGTCCCTGTGCAAAGTACACAATAAGAAACGGTAGAAACCGGGTCAAAAGAATTAGAATTTTAGATAAAGACGCTAAGGAGTAGGGACGAAGATCCATAAATTGAAGTTGCCTTTAATATGTAGGCTAACAGGGCCAAATCAACTATAACTTAATAAGACCGGCCGGATAAACTGTAACGTCATAAGACCACTACATAATTGTCTTTAGGCCCCAAACATTTTAAAACTCGTACTTCGTTTTATAACAAAAAAATTGGTTAGCGGATAAAACTTTGCTAGAAGATATAGATTTTTTGGGTTTTGCTAATGAGAACCCGTTGTCGTTAAGAGAATGAGTTTTATTACAAAGTCATCTATAAATCACTATGATTTGATGTCAAACCCGAAAAATATGGATACAATACTTAAAAATCTAGATGCACAACAAACATTTGATTCTGATTGGATGATTTAATTTCTTTCATTAAATTATAGTAAAAAGATACCCATACTTTTTTAAAGAATTTGAATAAGAGAAAGTTAAAAAGGTTAGTTGAATATAAGTAAAACAATCTTAGTTTTACTATAGAGGTATGCTACACCCAAAAAAAACATCCACAAAAACATTCACAAAATGATGTGTCAGAGTGCGATTGGTGTATTTTTCTATAGTTTCTCTCTCTTCTTTTTGATTAAGCCAATCACAAAATGATGTGTCAGAGTGCGATTTATGTATTTTTCTATAGTTTCTCTCCTTTTTGATTAAGCCAATCACACTCTGACATCTCATTTTATGGATGATTTTGTAAATACTTTTTGTGAGTGTAGCATTTCATAATATTATAGACTTTTGGAAGGCCCCCATATAAAAAGCTCACTTTTGGGCTTCTTTAACGTGTGAATAGCCTTGAGCCCAACTATATTTAGAAATATACGAAGGTCCATTCATGGCAAAGTCAAAAAGCATCAAGATTTACCCAGAAGGGTTTTTTGGTGATAAATTGGTTGAATCACTCATGTCTAATAGACCGTTTCACATGATTGGGCAATGTAGCATGGGACAAGCACAATTCCTGAAAAAGAATACACATGCTTGAATGAAGCTAAAACTTAAGTCGAAGTGTAACATCTCGACAAACATATGTATATGTATAAATTATAAAAGCTGCATCCTTAAAAACTAAAGTGACCTACCAATACCTGCTATGTGCAAATAATCCTGAAGTGGTCACGTCAATCTTCTGAAAAATGAGAAATTTACCTGGTTCAAGTCTATGCGACATTAGGTTCACGCTCTGTATATAAATCAGCTAAAATGTCAGAAACCATATTCGAAAAAAATAGAGGGGCTGTTTGGTTGGGGTAAATTTAAAGAATTTGGTGGAATTGTAAATTAAAATGCCTTGAATTCTCTTGTTTGGTTCAAATTAATATGTAGGGCTACACAATTTAAATAGACCAGATAGAGAGTTTTTCATTTCCTCACATTAGTAAGAGATTTAAAATTTTAGGACCCCACAGTACTTTTATTTGCTTAATATAGTCAAAAGTGCCATTTTATTAATAAATGCTCATCATCCTTTTATGACATTTTCTTGAACCAAACACTTACTAGTAATTTCAAATCTCGTAATATTATATTCTTAAAATTTAAAATATCTTAGAATTTGAATTTCCGTTATTTAAAATCTGCAAACCAAACGCCCCCAGAGTGAGCTACCAATACATGATAGTCCATTCATAAGTTAAAACAAGCACGGCGGCGGCCGGCCGCGTTGCGGCCTGGCGGGTTTGTTTGTCGTTGTATTTGGTTCATGATGTTTTTATTTGCCATATAGTGACACGTCTTGTCAAAACAAATGTATCACCTTCTGATCAACGTTTTACAGCATTCCTGGATTTAAGTAGAAACTATGGTGTAGGCATCGCGCAAACGTGAGTGGCCCAACTTTTTATATGTGACACGCTTTGTAGAAACGAATGTGTCACCATCAGGACACCACACATAACACAAATCGGCACACTACACCATAGTTGTAAAAGAAACACTAGATAAGCAAAAAATACCTTTATCAATAAGTTATGTACAGTAAAATCCAAAAGGTGTAGGTATATCATATAATGGAATAACATGCAATGTATACAACACACTAAATATTAAATTTGTATATCCCACCATCTGATGTAACATTCAAAAGTGACTTTGAACTCAAATTTGACAACTTTTTCTGAAGTTCTTTTTGCAGGGGAAAAAAAATACATGTCAGTTGCACAAATGCTGGTCATTAGCTTCATATGTTGGTTTTGGTGTGTGTCTTCATATGAAATTTCTTTCACATTAGCTCCTATGAAGATGTATATCAACTTCAATATCCTTATGTATTTTATAACTTTACCTAGATCTTCTCTACCATCCAGTTACACGTCTTGGTCAACCTCCTATACAGAGCATGTAAAAAATACCGGACATCTGCACATCTGATGCTGCAATAGTAAGTTATCGCTCAGTTAATTACCAATAAAAAGGGTCAGGTTGTCCTAAAATGATGCACTAATGTGCATCACGTAAAATATAATGGTAGAATGAAGTTGTTTTCATACATGCAGAACGTATCAACAGAAATAAAATCAAAGTTTATGACATCCCGATTCACTTCCCCTGTGGGTAACTGACTTCATAGACACATGAAAGATGCACCATTAAATTATTTTCACGATATCAAATTTTGGAAAAAATGTTATTAAAGATTTACCCAGCCTTTCAAAATTTTCAACTCGCATGTTTCAAACAACTTTCTTTTTATTCAAAATACTAAAGCTCATCACATACGGCTTACCATTGGGTGTGGCCTGGGTTGCAGACGCGTATGTTGTACCTCTTTCCGGAACTGTCATTTGTGATCCCATTGGGCGCACCACATTCGTTCTCAACTGCGGCCGTGGGTCCTACGATGATAGAAGCAGGTACAAGCCAGAAAGGCAATATTCACAATGAAGGGCCGCTGCCGTACAAAAGAGCCAGACAACCAGCACCCTACTTGGGTGAACGACTGAAGGTCTGCTGGCCATTGTTAACGGGGGGGGGTACAGTGTCTCTGTCGATGTGCGTCCTTGGAGAACTTGTAGGTGACTGANAATGGAAAAGGTGAATGAACGCTCCATTAGGTCAGAACACCATATTTCAAAAACATATACTATATGATTTAGTCTATGAAATTCGAAATTGTTTTCACGATATCAAATTTTGTAAAAAAAATGTTATTAAAGCTTTACCCAGCCTTTCAAAATTTTCAACTCGCATGTTTCAAACAACTTTCTTTTTATTCAAAATACTAAAGCTCATCACATACGGCTTACCATTGGGTGTGGCCTGGGTTGCAGACGCGTATGTTCTACCTCTTTCCGGAACTGTCATTTGTGATCCCATTGGGCGCACCACATTCGTTCTCAACTGCGGCCTTTCCTACGACTGATAAATGTAAAACCAAAGGAATATTAAATAAGCTGCCGTTACAAAAAAAAACACACCTATGGGTACGACTGGTGTTGCTGGCCTTGTTAAGGTACATGTTTGTCGAGCCGTCCTTGGAGAACTTGTAGGTGACTGAAATCATTGCAGGTGTAGGCGCACCTGCTTTCTCGGGCAGGTCTGTCATGACAACAACATGAGAGGTTTCATGAAAGTTGTATAAACCATGATGACAAACAGTTGCATTTCCAGTTAAAAAAATTTATAAATGTAAAAGATGAAAAGCATTAGCTAAACTATTACGCTTGAAAAAGCCATACCTGCACACGTGTGGCCAGCTGTTGGACTTGGTATAGGGCGGGTTGGTAGGATCATCGGATCTGTAGCTGTGGGTGGGTCCATAACAACTGTAGCTACAGCCACACCCGCTGTATCTTACACATCTACGATAACAATAATGGCAGAGGTTTTATAAGATGTGTAGAAATAGATGGTATAAGACTATAAGTGGAGGTGCTAGAAGATAAAGCAAGAACCTTGTCATATTCCAATTTGAATGTTCATGTTATAAACTAAAGTTCTAGATTGTGAAGTCGGTTTATGGAAGTCATAAAAGGAAAAGGGAAGTGCCACTAACGTCTGCGATTTCCTGTTGGATTGGCTGACGTGCCTTCTCCTCCTGTTAAGGACTGTGTTTGTCCATCTGATGTGTCTGCAATAATTATAACATAAAATAATTTATCGGGCGGGAACAAAAGCACACCATAAAGCGCAGGGTGTTTGTGCATTAATATTGTAACATACTTGCAACAACTTGGCTGAATAGTCTTCTGCGCAAACCATATGTATGGCAGCCACTTACTGTAATCTGCACATTACAATAACTGTGTCATTACAGACTTCAGGCTACTAAAAATGACGGAAGTTGTCAACTGCTGAAGATATCATACCTGAAGCGAAAGGCGTATGTGCCTATGTGTTGCTGTAGGAGGTATGAGCAGAATCATGTTCATGAACGACTGCAATGACAATGCAAATGTTAAAAGCATGGACAGATAACTGGCGACACTGTATACTAATATGGATAGATGAAATATCTTACCTTCTCGGAGCAGTCGTTGCTGTGGTATTGCCTGTCCTGTATGTCCATCACTATAGTTTGTCATTCAAATTTCGCTTGCTTCCGGCAGAAACTACGTAACTGTAGGTTACTCCTGATTCCGTACGCACGACTCCAACCACAAAGTCCAACACCAATGGTCCGGTCCCTGCATTTGAGCATACTTTTAAGAAACACCCATTTGAAGCCGGAAAACATTAAAAACAAATGGCCACACTGTTAGATGCAATAACATAGTAACCTTCTATTGAGGGAACATACGGAAAATTGGTCCCCATATGTATGTCATTGGAAAGGTGACAGCATACAGGTTTTTCATATGTTTTGTGACCACTGCTGTCATTTATCATCACCGGATCAACGGTGGTGGACGTTTGTTCCACCTGGTTTAGACACATGAACGGTCTGTCACAAATGCGGTGGACAATTCAACGCGGTGGACAATTCAACTGAACAATTAAAAGTTTATTACTATGCATACAAACTTTTTGGGATCTAAATCATTTTTACCACGCTATGTTTCCTTTTTACTACATTTTAAGTCCATAACTTTACCGCTTAAGCCCTGTAATATAATCTTCCTATTTGAACATAGATATATCTCGATTCTCGAACTTATGCAATAAAACTGGCAATATATTTTCTTGATTAGATCAGTAATAGTAAAGGTGGAAATGAGCCGAGCCGCTCGTGAAAAGCTCGGGATCGGATCGGTAAAAAGCTCGAACGAGCCGAGCCTAAACGAGCTCGAGCCCGAGCTCGAGCCTAAGTTGCAGCTCGTTTATTAATCGAGCTCGAGCCCGAGCTTTATATATAAAGCTCGTTTGGGCTCGCGAGCCTAAACGAGCCTAAACAAAATTATGATTTTTTAAATATTAAACATATATATACGAGCCGAGCTCGTGCTTATTAACGAGCTCAATAAAGATATATTACGAGCCGAGCTCGAGCTCGAGCCAAGCTTTAACTTTTCATGAAAACATCATATAAACGAGCCGAGCTCGAGCCGAGCCCGAGCCTATATAACACACCATGAGCCGAGCTCGAGCTTTAAATTTAAGGCTCGAAACGAGCCGAGCTCGAGCTCGAGCCTTTTAAAACTTAAACGAGCCGAGCTCGAGCTCTGGCAGGCTCGGGCTCGGGCTCGGCTCGGCTCGTTTCCACCCCTAAGTAATAGTAAATTTAATTTCCCACTTTTATCTCGTAAGTCCCTATAAAATGGCTATAGTATATTTACTACGATGAAGAAAGTTTAAAGTACCTAAGTGATAAAATTGCAAAGTACGATAGCTACTCTAATAGTAATAACCTATACTAAATGTAAATCTATAGAGTTTGTACATATACATACCACCATTTATTTTGAGAAATCAGGGACGCAAAATGTTTTGAGGTCACCGTTTGTTTGCTGGTGTCCCGATCTTCAGCTATTTTTTATATAGGCCACCATAGCCTGAGCGCATCAGCATTGCCTGTGACGACCTGCATTTATTTTTGATATAGGCTGTTGAAAAAATGAACAAATTTATCCATTACAATATAAATAGGTCATCACCGATTGTAATATCACACCATTATTACTGTTTTAAAATTTATAAGATACGTTTTCTCTAGCTTAGAACCTAATATCGTATATTCAAGGGCCAATTCTCCAGCAAAAACAAAAAACAATAAAAGTCTGTACGCATTTGAATCTCTAAAGAGAGATTGAAGAATGGTGGGTACCTTTTACAGCCGGTTATGGTGCTAACCGCGTTTCAGTTTCTTTGGCATCACGGTCACTTGGTCCTTCTCCTCCCTCGCAAACAAAATTCAGCCCTCGTTGGTTTCTAATCCTGGGTTTCGGGAACTAATCTGCTTACTCAAACACGTACCAGATGCATTCACATTCACAGTCCGGCAACAAACCGAACCACAATTCTCATCCCACTAACTCCGTTGTTGTCATCCCTATAAGCACACCCTATGCAAAAACAAAACAACTTTGACATATTAGATAAGGTTGATTATTATAAAACAACAAAGTAAAAAATAAAATCAAACAAACGAAACTGCCAGGAGTGCTACCATACTTTATTGATACCTCAACATCAATATACTCATTAACCACAACACGATCCATCTTTACTGTACAGATGCCTAACACAAATCGAGAAAAAATCTGATTAAAAATAAAAGAATCTTCTAAACAAAAATTGAATCATGTAACTTCCTTGCCCTCAGAGAGACCCATCAAGACGAAAGATCTAGACCCATTTGGTGTTCCTGCAAAAACCCCTAATTTCACAGAGAACCCTAAATTAAAAGTAAAGTTTATATCAAAATCAAAACACCTAAAACTGATAATAAAAAAAACCTGTAACCAACCTCAAACATGTGATTTATTATACTCTTCTTTCATCTCCCTCTTTAAGATGATAAGAATGTGTGTCGATAATGTTCTAGAGAAAAAAAATCCCACAGCCCCTAACCCACCACTATCTCACCCCTCACCCGATCAACCTGAAGACGAAGTAAAATCCATATAATCAGTACAACGAAAACCCCGAGATCAAACAACAACATGGTGGATTGAGATAGAGGCGGTTTGATATGAAGGTTCTGGAAACGCACACTCCGATATAATAATAGGTTGGGTTGTTTGGCATAGGTAGATCGGCTGATATGGACCACAGCCACCGGGCCAAAATAGCCCAACATGTTTTGGCGGGAAACCCGCAAATAAAACGACGTAGTATCTGATGCCATTTAATATATATTGATAATATTAATTTTCACTTTTCAAACAGAACAATATATGCTCATAACTTTCCTTCGTTATTCATCCTCTTAACTATGACACAATTGACATTGGATTTCATTATCTATCACTTATAATATCCTCTATCTATTTCTCCAACTGTTATGATCATGTTGTTAATTAGGAGAACTTTTAGTCACAAAATTAGAAACAAATATCATTTCACTTTCGAAAAAACAATGACACATCCTCATAATTTTTCTTCCTAAATATAACCGGTTATATTTACAAGGAAAATGTAATTTAAGACATGCAGTATTTTATATTTTTCTTCTGAAAATAATCATGAAAGCGTAAAGTGTGAGTTATTGGATTTAGGATGCGGGGCCCAGTATATTTGTACATTACAGTTCTGGTGTTTAATGAGTGAGTTGTAGTTGTCTCAGCTGTCTGTCACCAAAAGCTTTTAATAGTTTTAGTTCTTTATCCGATAAAATAAAATTTGACGCTTCCATTCTTCAAAAATGCAAAATACATAAAACATATGCCATTCAATAAAAACAAAAGACATGCAACTCGTAATCAATTTATGACATTGTCTATAAAAAATACATTTTAGATTCAATGATTACTTTTTAGGGTACGTAAGTTGCTTGATTTAGTTACTTGTAAAAGATGAGTAATTTTAGTTGCTTCTCGTAATGTTTTTTTAACATAGATCTAGAAGCTACGGATAGAAAATTACTCCTACTACTTTTTATAAGACATTCTACAAATAGACAGTATTTACAAGTATGTTTTCTTATAACCATGTCATTTAGAAGATTTGTTATAAAACTATTCCACCTCATCAGTGTCACGATCAATTTTAAACCAAAGAATGAGAAAAATATTTCATTTGCAATCTAGTTAGATAATCAAACAAATATATAAATGTAACATAAGAAAAATCTTCAAGTAAAAACATATTTTCCATAAAAAAGTAACGAAAGTGACAAATAAAAAAAAAGGACAAACTCTCGCAAAAAACAAAGGGTAGACATCAAGCTTCTAGTTTTAAGTACCTAATATTTATTTCTGGTCCATATTTACATGGGGACATTAAATCGTCGAGTAGTTGGTCATCCACGCTTCAAATGTTTGTACTAGTAAATTCAAATCATTCAGTTTAATGAACTTTGGAGTGAAATGAAATATCTGTTCAAAAAAAAAAAAAAAAAAAAAAAAAAAAAAAAAAAAAAAAAAAAA